>BOPN01005043.1:65129-77629 GCA_017312705.2 Penaeus japonicus | reverse complement strand
ATATAACAGGTCAGATTAGACGCGTGACGACCTTGGATAGTCCTTGGCTTCCCGCTGCAGTATACATGTTTTTAGCTGATCGTATTAATGGCGCTTTTATCATCTTCCCTTGTCGTGGGGCCAATCCTCGTCTGTGGATGGAAGCTTAGGACACCTTGTGGAGATGACCGTCGTTATCAAAGTGAACAACGAAGGCGCTCCTGGTGTTATGTGGTCCAGCGGGTCGGGTCGTCTTTCTTCGGTCTGTTCATTATCCTCTCTGCCTTGCGCCTCAGGTGTAGCAGTATACCTCGGGGGTAACGGAGGCGTTGGAATGTGATGTGTCGGATTTCCTTTTTTTCTACAAGAAGAACAAGAGAATGAAACCGATGATTATTTTTTTTTATTATTATTTTTTTTTTTTTGTGGATACAACAAGAAATGGATAAGGCTGGCTCTATTACTTAGCTCTTTGTATACAACAAACACCGGATCATGGAAGCTGGTCATCTCGTTCCTCTTTGCTGAATTGCATGATGGGGTGCCCGATGCTCAGCCTTCTACAGAGGTCCTGGATGTTCGTCCTCGTAGGAACTACGGCTAGGACTTCGGCCAGCCAGAACAGCCACACTACTTTACTACCCATAATAATAATAATAATAATAATCTGATGATAGTAATAATAATTGTTATTATCATTACTACAATTGGTGCGGATATTATCATTATTGCTGACGTTGTCATTATCGCTTTCATCTTTATTGTCGTTATTTTCATCATCATTGTTGTTGTTTTTATCATCAATGTTATCATTATTACTATCATTGTCGTCATTATCATTATCATCATTATTGTCATAATTATTGTTATCATTATCATCGTTATATTATTATTGTCATTATCATTATCCTCACTTTTATTTATTCATCTTGAAAAGAAGTTGACTGTTATGCAGTAGACCGGTTTTCACAACGCTGTGTACTTACGAAAGAAAATCTGATTATATCATACTCTGATTACATCTACTAGTTGAAAAGAAAGTAGGAGTCATATTGGTAAACTAAATTATTATCAGATTGATGATTTCCATTAATTAAACGTAAACTCTATTTTGTAAGCTTGAAAACTATCACATTACAGAAAAGAAATGAAATACGTTTTCAAAAGAAGGAAAATAGAAGGTGCTAGATGCTATTCATAACATAACATGATATGGAAGGATAATCTCATGCGCTTTTTTTGTTTCTTTCTTCTTCTCCCATCTGCCTCTGTTTACTGTCTTGTTGTTTATATAAACTAAATCTGAGTTATGATAATTGGATATAATCACACTCTGACGTCACAGTTACACCAGCTGAAGCCAATGTCAGGTGTATAATTATTAATTTTATTCCTGAGCGCCACGGTATAGTTTTATCAATTATACAAGATCGACTATTCATGTATGGAAATCGCAATATTGCCATGTAATTGTAATTTTCCGATACTGTTGAGCATCGTCAACCCCATGAACTGGTATGCAAAAGCTAAAAAAAGATGAATTCTCTTCTCCCTTTTTGCACATTAAATGTTTAGGAATATATTATTTTGTATTGTTGTTTATTGGAAAAAAAAATCATTATCCCTTGCTTTGTGCGTCACAAATGGAGGGACACCATTACATAAACTGAATATGATAGAGACTATAAAAAACACATACACCTAGGACCCTCCTGCAAACAACAAATGCAATATTCACAAGAGGAAACGAAGTCCCAGATATTTCTATGCATTCGGTTGCTACGCGAATTGTTGAAAGAAAACTGTTTCCCTGAATTTTCATCTGAATTTTCGTAGCATCGTTGACTGTGTATGTCATACGACATTTTTTTTTTTTTTTTTGCATCGTACTGTTGATATTCCATTCATATTGAGATCTTAGTAAAACTAACAATGAAATTCATTATCTTTTCTGACCCCTTCTCCGCTCCTCCTCCCTCTCTCTTTCTCTCCACCTCCCTTCCTCCTTCCATCCCTTCCTCTCTCATATATAGATAGATAGATAGATAGATAGATAGATAGATAGATAGATAGATAGATAGATAGATAGATAGATATAGATAGATATAGATAGATAGATATAGATATATACATATATACATACATATACATATATTCATATATATATATGTATATATATAAATATAATATATATATATATATATATATATATATATATATATATATATATATATATATACATGTTTGTGTTTGTCTGTGTGTATGTAAATAAATAAATACATGTATATATATAAAGAAATATATGTATATGTATATTTATATATTTAAATATATACATATATATGAATATATATGTACATATACATATGTATGAATATATATGTACATATACATATATATAATATAAATATAATAGATATATATACATATATATAATATAGATACAATATATATATATATATACATACATATACATATACATACATATACATATACATATATATATATATATATATATATATACATATATATATTAATGTTTATATACATATATACGAATATATATATATATTTTTTTTTATATATATGTCTATTCATATATATATAAATATATACATATATACAAATATATATGTATATGTATATATATAAAAAACTATATATATATATATATATATATATATATATATATATATATATATATATACATATATATACATATATCATCATCAGCCTGTATCATTCCACTGCAGGACGTAGGCCTCTCTCAATCTTTTCCAGTCATTCCGGTCTTGTGTCCTCTGGTTCCAGTTTACTCCTGCGAAATTCGCTATTTTATCCCGCCATCTAGTCATTGGTCTTGTCCTTGGTCTCATTGTGTCGTTTATTTTCCATTCTGTTGTTTTCTTTGTCCACCTGTTGTCTTCTCTCCAATATATATGTCCAGCCCACTGCCACTTTTTCTTCTTAATGCTCTTGAGTACATCCGCTACTCCTGTTTGTTGCCTGATCCATGTGTTTTTTTTTTTTTTTTTTTTTTTTTTTTCCTGTCTCTTAAGCCTTTCTATTCCTTTTTGAGCAATTACTAATTTCCTCTCGAATGCCTTGGTCGCAGTCCATGTTTCTGACCCATATGTCATGATGAGGAGGACACATTAGTCAAAAATCTTTCCCTTTCGACATAGTGGCAGACGATCTCGTAATATTTTACTTTGTGTACCGAAGGCACTCCAACATAGCCTGAATCGCCGTTTTATCTCGGCTTTGCAGGATCTACTCGTCTGGATGAGTTGCCCTAGGTATACATACTCGTTCACTGCTTCTAGTACCTCGCCCTGTATTTGTATTTGCTTAACTGGGGTTCGAGTGTTGAACATGACTTTAGTCTTTTTCATGTTCATTTTAAGGCCAATCTTTAGACTTTCCCTATTTAAATCGCTTATTAATTGTTGTAATTTATTTGCTGACTCGCCGAAAAGAACAATGTCATCTGTAAATCTTAGATTGCTTGAGTGCTCATTCCCTATTTAAATCCCTTTTTCCTTCCAATCTAACTTCTTGAATACTTCCTCCAAACACGCTGTAAACAGCTTCGGTGAAATGGTGTCGCCCTGCCTAACACCCTTTTTTATTGGTATTTTATTGGCTTCTGCGTATATTTTGATGGTCGCTGTACCATCTCTATATATATCTTCTAGTAATCTGCAATATAATTCCTCTACTCCTTGTTTACGAATTGTATTTAGTACTGCAGATCGAATGCCTTTTCATAATCTACGAATGCCATACACAGGGGCTTCCTATATTCGTTTGTTTTCTCTTTTATTTGGGCTAGTGTGTGGATATGGTCTGTAGTTGAGAATCTGCTGCGGAACCCTGCCTGTTCCCTTGGTTATTTTGAATCTAATGTGTCGGTGATACGGGCTATGATGACTTTTGTGAACAGTTTATAAATTACTGAAAGGAGGCTTTTAGATCGGTAATTCTTTAAGTCTTTTGTGTCCCTCTTTTTGTGTACTAGCATTATTATTGCGTCTTTCCAGGATTTCGGAGTTTTACCGGCGCTTAGATATCTGTTAAAAAAGTTGGCTAGTTTTACTGCCGCAATCTCTCCTGCATCTTGAATAAGAACTGCGCACTAATGCCATCTTCTGGTGTTTTTCCTCTTTTCATGCCCTATAGTGCCCTATTACCTCCCTCTACCGTAATGTTTGGAACGTCTCCAATTGGTGTGTTTGTCTCAGTACGTGGTTGATCGTTTGAGTGGAATAAGTCGCGATAGAAGTCTTCTATTATTTTGGTAATTTTATTTTTATTGTATGTCACCTCTTCATTGGGTTTCTTTACTGCAGCTGTAACGCTGCAGATAAAGCCTATATATATATATATATATATATATATATATATATATATATATATATATATATATATATATATAGAGAGAGAGAGAGAGAGAGAGAGAGAGAGAGAGAGAGAGAGAGAGACACACAAATGCCCCTTCCATCTGCCTTTTATTCTCTCTCTCTATCTCTCTGTCTTTCTGACTTTCTCTCTTTCAAAGTTTTAGTTCCTTCACTCCCTTTATATATCTCTGAAAATCCATCCATCTGAAACAACTCTGTTTTAAAACCTTAGTCCACCAACCAGACCGACTATATCCCCAGAAGAGGGAGTAAATCCACCTCTTTAAGCGAGCTCCTCCTGTAAACACACGTAAAATGATTGCATGAGATTTGTCATGATTTAGCGCGCTAGTCCTTGCTTTTGTACACGTCTTTATGCGTTAGTTATGTTCGACTATATTGTCCTGCTTTACGACCAGGGTTATCTGGCGGATTCTCAGCCACTGAATGCGGTTATTGCGAACTTTCCGTGTGCTAGGAATGGAATAGTTGCGCGGTTTTCATTTCGTTAGCCGGGATTATCCAGGAGAGGGTTCACCATTGAATTCGGATCCGTTGTTTTTTTCCTAATCAGTTAGCGTTTGGAATCGAAGTGTCCAATAACTTCCCTGAATAAGTGTCTTCTGACCAGCTTCAAAAAGAGATTGGCTTGGCTTGAAGTGTCTGTATCGGAGAACTGCCATCGATTTAACTCACGGACGAAATGATTTATGGATATCGTACGATGGTTTCGAAGAAGCGGACGCCGTATGGAATAATCACGTTGCTCTGGTCTCACCAGATTTGTTTTTCTTACATCGATGGCAGCTGAGTAATTAATAAACTGATTGATTAAAATGTGAGGAAATATTTTATACAATACAGCTCTTCTGTAAACAGTAAGAACTAAGCTGAACCATTCTATACCTAGATCGCCTTACCAATAGAGCACAGTCGCCTCCCTCTCAAAACACCCCTTTTCCTTCTCAGAAAGGAAAGGAAACTATCCCTTAAGCGGAATCGTGACCAGTTCCTTTCGACATCTTAAGGACCAGCCAAAGGTACTTCAACGACCAAGGCAATTTCTCTCTCTCTCACTCTCTCTCTCTCTCTCTCATACGTGATATTTCTTAATGTTTTTCCATCGTCTTTATTTTCTTCCTTCTTCTTTTACTTATTTATTCCACATCAATGACCGGCTTGGAAAAGATCCTTAGAAGTCTCGCATGCTTCTTCGCTTCCAGCCTCGATGTTTTCCACCTCGATGAGCCCAAAGGTACTTAAAAGGACGTCCCGTATGGTAGAGGAATTCGTTCACGGCGAAACGGACGCATCTACAGAAAGAGAGTGTATGTATATCTCTTCAGTCCGTGTGGCAAGAGAGAGTTTAACGATCCCCGAGCCTTCGCATCGTCGTGTTTCCATTACGTAAACTGCTGCCGGCATGTTGCAGACCAACAAATCTGTCTTTGATTCCTATATCATTTACATAGGACATTAATATGGCGTATGGATAAAAATCCTGCCTAACCACACGTGCTTCATATATTATACATGCTAAAGGTATTTGCTTTTAGTAACTGTTCCCTGTAAAATTAATGTTAAATTGAAATACTGATGCATGTGGAATGTTATCAAATCTCCTTTAAAGCCATTCGTTTGATTTTTTTTTTTTTTTTTTTCTAATCCCTGCAGAGCAAAGAGAGGGAAGGTTGAACATTCATTTACATCATTTTGTATGCATGTGTTGTTTGTGAGGGTAGGTTTGTGTGTGTGTGTGTGGGTGTATGTAAAAAGAGAAAAAAATGTTTATATATATATATGTATATATATAAATATTTATGTATATATATATATATATATTAATATTTGTTTATATATATATAAATATTTATGTTTATATATATATACACATATGTATGCATATATGTATATAATATGTATATATATATATATATATATATATATATATATATATATATATATAAACACACGCACACAGATATATATATATATATATATATATATATATATATATATATATATATATATATATATATATATATATATATATGTGTGTGTGTGTGTGTGTGTGTGTGTGTGTATGTGTGTGTGTTATAGAGATTGTAATCTACTTAAAAATGTTTATTTGACTTTTATATAGTAATGATAGATAGACAAAAAAAAAGGAAGAATATCTCGATCCTTGTTGGTATTTCAAACATAAATATAATAATCATAATGATGCTAGTAGTTGTAATAATGATGATGATAGGTATCGAAACCTTTTTTCTATCATTGGAAAATTAGTGCTAATAATAGCATTCCCTGTTAAGAGTTTACTTCAAGTACCTACACTAATCAATTGCACAGTAGCTGCTACCCTCGTCCCCAATCCTCGCTCTATCGCCGGAGGAGAACCAGTGTCGGTTCGGTTGCTACACGCAGCGGAGTGTGAGACACGTGGGTCAAGAGCCCACTCCAGTGCTCACTCTGTTTAGCGACATATTGGAAGTCAATGCTAAGGCAGTCTGTCGCAACTTATGCTTCAGGAAGGAAGTGTAGTGGCATGGGGTTGTGCCATGTTCTATGCTTCACAATGCCACATTGCACGACACAATTGCGCGATAGACGGAGCGAAACTTCCTCCACTGTGACGAACACTGGGCAGCAGCTCCCCCTCTCCCCCGATCAACCTCAATGATCCGACGTCGCGCCCTCTCTCCGGCTAGTCATGGCACCGAAAATATGGCTCCTTTAGTTGACGATGGAAGTAGCCTGAGCTTGGGGCTGTATCGGCGCTTTTTTTTTTTTGGGGGGGGGGGTGATTGCCGTCACCACACGATGTTATGTTTCATGTGTGTAGTTTTTCTGTTTGTTTTTTGTTTTATTAGTGTATTTTTAGTTTGCTTATTGTTTCTCGTGTTTCGTTTATGTCCTTGAAGTTTGTTCTTTTTGCTGAGTACTTTATTTTAAGCTCTTATCTTATGTTACCGTTTGATTAAAAAAAAAAAAAAAAAAAAAAAAAGTAGGCTCTTTTCATAATCTATTTTACTGACTGATGATATTCAATACCTCATAGAAACAACTATCCCGTTGTGACAGTGAACTACCTCCCTGTAAAGTTAACCATGTGAGTTGCTGAGTGACAGGATTCACAGCAGTATACACGGGAGAGGGGTGCCGACGCGAGTGGCCTTGATTCTTCCGAGACCTTAAGTGGCATCGACCATGCCTTCTTCTTTTGTGTGTGCAACGGACCGTAATTAGCTGTAGGTTTATGTGTTGCATTGTGTTCATTTATGTTAGTATATGTGCTTTCTCGCTTGTTCTTCTTCCTCGCAACCTGATATCCACGTTGGATAGTTGTGAAGTGTCGTTAGCTCGTTAACTCGTTGCGATTTCCTGCCCGCTAGTTACGCAACCTATTACTCACATATTAAGTCGTTTGCTAGTTAACCGTAATGATTATGTTTTTCATTCATGCACTCTTTCGCCTAATAATCACATGTTTGTGATTTCGGCAATCGGTTGTCCGTGACGTGAGTCGCCCGTATGTAGTTATGTATTATTTTTTATTATTATTATTATTTTTTTTTTCGTTCTGTGTCACGACAGTAATTGTCATATTAATATAAGTTCGTGAATTCCCAGCCGAAGTTTGTGTTTTACCACTTCGTACGTTGACTGCCGAACGATGCGTCTCCTTTGCGAGAGCTGAGAAAGTAAGTGTAAATTGTGCTCTGCGGTGATCTATCCCATAATTTGCTTATGCGACATTGTGTTATGTAGTGGTAGGACAAACAAACCAATTACAAATGAGGGTGACACCATCAGTGAGTCTGACCCCTGGGGAAGTATATGGTGAAGGTGTGGGAGCTGTCAAGAGAGTGATTTTCGCAGACGACCGAGTGGGTATGTCTGTGTCAGGTGCGAAAGCTTTATTGGATGCGAGTGATATGCACGGCGTCCAAGGTCTGACGGCCCACGGATTATATGATACTGTAACGGTATGAATGAAACATGTAACGGTATGAACGAGTTGAAAGAGATGGTCATCCATCAAACAGATGTCACTTTTGGATGCCATGACCAGCATCACCATAAAAAGTAATGAGTAACGTTCAAGGGGCTGATATTTACCAACAGTGTAGTGTCGGCAGTGACGATACCGTTGACATCAGTGGTCACTATTGCAATGATGTCAATATCAGTTCTAGGGTGGCTACATCCTTTCGTGGTGCTGTAGTGATTCATATTTACTTCATTTACCCCAAAACTTGGTGCCGCCCCTTTGATTTCTGTGCCGTCCCTCACAAGGAGTGTTAAGTCGGGGTGGGGTGATCAGTCAGTCATTCTTGTTTTTTTTTTTCTTTCTTTCTTTTTTGTAAGTTCATTTTTATTAGTATGTAATCCACTCTTTTATTTACTTTATACATGTTTTTATGTTCCTTTTGCTTCGTTTCTAATTGCTATTGACTGATTTCATTATTATACTTTACTTATGTAATTTTCATGCTTACATGCCATTGTATAGCTTCATTAGTTTGATTTATGATTTGAGTTTGTAAAGTCCAACTAGGAAGAAATTTAGAGTTTTTTTTTTCAATGTAATTGAACCAGAGGCTACGCAATCGACGCTATTTTTATAAGAAAAGCGTTATGGCTTTGTACTCCAAGGTCTGCCTTACCCTCCAGTTTTGATAAGTCAAGTAGAGTGTTGTTCTTGGGTTACAAGGCAAAAGGGTGGATTTTTCTTTAAAGAATAATGCTTTGTTGTTAATGATTATTAAATCTGTTATGTTGGACCGCTGTAGTGTTTTTCTTCTCATATTTGTGTTCTTCATTTTAATGTTTTTTTTTTTTTTAGTATTTAATCAGGTATACTTTTGTTCTTTTTGTTCAGTTTTACTATTGTCCTTTTATGTTCAGTTTGCTTTAATTTAAAACTTAATTTGTTCTTTGATGGTCTTGTTTGCTCATTTTTATTTAAAAAGTGTAGACGTTTTATTTTTTTCCCATCTTGTCCCTCTACTGGCCATATTGGCTCGGCCAATTTATTTATGATTAATGGAAAGGATTCCAACCCAAAAGGTACTAGTGAAACATAATGCCACCACGAAAGGACGTAGCTTCTCCACAGTCAGGAGTTAGTGACGTGGTTGCCTCGTATCGCGAATATGGTCAGCCCGGACATACTGCACTGGTACCACCGATTTGATAATCAACTCCCCTGCGTTTGAAATTATCACTTCGTGTTCTCATTTCAAGGTGTTACTGAGACAAAAGTTTAGTGGTACTGCATATGGTACGGATTTCTCAAGTAATTTGCAAAGAAAGACGTTGAAACAGGGTCAGACGCCGCAGTATTTCCTTTTGGGTATTGAAAGTTTTACTAACACGGGTGCTAAAGAATATTCATAAGAAATGTGGGGATTAAATGGGGCTAACAAGTTATTTACCTCTAGGGCTTGTATGCCCTCGCAATGTTCGTTAAGCGCTACCTATCGCCTCAGCTCAGCCATCTAATACACCTAGTTCGTAATGTTATTTTCATCGTGCGCCGATTGCAAAGAGAAGCCTTCTTGGCGTGTATGTTGGCACTGTCGTTGCCATGTCCATAGTAGGTTGTATTGTCCCTTTTATCGGGCCAGGGATTCGAACCCTCGCGACTGCCTGGTCAAACCGACGAATGTGTACGTTCTGATGACCAACAGCGGCAGTTATCGTAGTAACGATCGAACGAGTCTTAACAGGACGTCCATTAGTAACTTTACATGTTTGTGGAAGGCATTTGAGATGCTTTGTAGTGTCCAGTAGAACCAGGTCTTTCATAGGAGTATCAGTTTTCAGCTTATTGAGTGTAATGTCAAGCGCACATAAAGCACGTCAGTTGGTAGGAGCTATGTGACCATTTTTAGATAAAATAGAGGAGAGGGATTTGAGTATTACTTTTATCGCGTCTGAAACCTGTTAACAGATTCATCGTTACAGGCTCCTGTCCGTTTTCAGGTGGCGTCCTTGCAAACATAGATTTTCCTTCTCACTTCCTCACCATCCAACAGAGTTATTTACGACTCGAGGATGGATGAACGTCTAATTTTGTTTTAGTTATACCAACTCGTCCAAACTGGACGAGTTGGTATTAACTACACTAAGGTTACTGTACAAGTAACAACAGTTTTGCCACTGTAATCGGCGTTATTGCTTTTGTGCCTGATTCGCAAGTTAGCCTACACTCTTTCCTCGTACCTCGGTCACTCGTGAATTGTGAAGGGAAAAATGCTGCGGTATGAGTAGTAAACGTAAATTGCATGAACATAAAGTTATGCACTTTTCTTGTCCAAAACCGAGGAAATTAATGCAGATCGTGCACCTGCTGATGTTTTTACCGTAGACCAGGTAAATAACAAACTCCTTCCAGATTCTCATATTATGTTATCTTCCCTTGACCATCTGTCTTCTGCCCAGCAAGAGTAGTTAAAATCTCTTTTGCTTTCTCATAATTCCATTTTTAGTGGAGAGAAAAGTGTCGTCCTGGGAATCTATGGTTATATTTCCACAGGTAACTCGGCGCCCGTAATAAAGTGAAGGTCACGACAAAATAGATTATTAAAGAGTTGATGAATATTTTGGAAAGCAATGCTACAGAGCAATTGACATCACCGTGGATGACTCCCATTGTTTTGGGTAAAAAGAAAAATGGTACTTCCTTTTTGAATTGATTTCTGCAATCTAAGCGCTATCACATCGATCCTCACCCGTCACCGGGCATGGAAGGATTAATTTACAAGTTGGGTAATAATACGATAGGTTTGAGCACTCAACACGCATTCAGCCTACTGGTCGATTGAGTTAATTACGTCCAACAGTCTTAAGAGAGCTTTTACAGATGGCAATTTCGACATATACCATACAGGTTGAAAACGGCAGGCGCAACCTATCAATGCATGATAAGATTTGTCCTGTCTCCTGTTCTATCACGTCACACATTTGCGTACCTTGATAACGTGGTCCGTTATTCCGCAGATTTTGCCGACCATTTAAAGGATCTCCATGACACATTTGCAATTTTGGGAAGGGCTGAATTTAAACTGAATGTGGATAAATGTAACTTTGCTGTAGATGAACTAAAGCTAGTAGGTTTTGTTGTTTCAGTAACGTGAGAGAGGTGCGGCGGTCTCTAGGTGCAAGCTGCTTTTTTTCAGGCGTCACTTACTACACCATGCTGCGATCGCGTCGTCGCTGACTTCGTTGACACGCAAGGATACATGGTTCACATGTGAAATGATCAGGACAAGGCATTCAACAAATTAAAGCATGCATTAATAGACCTGACTTTGACTTCCCTTTCGAAATTCACACGGAATCGTCCAGGTTAGCGATAAGAGCGTGTTTAATAACATGTTAGAGAGCAGCCTCATGTAGTCCCTAATTTTAGCCTTAATTTAATGGGACCAAAATCAGGTGTTCTGCATCAGATACAGAGGCTCTCTCAATTGTAGAAGGGATAAGAACATTTATTGCTTACGCATATAGATCTTTTGAGGTGCACATCACTTACCAGACATAGTGTCTGAGACCGTTGCTGCGTTGAATTTGTCGACTTTGGATCCTGAACAGTTCTGTAGGTTACAGGTAGAAGACCCCATATGTAGGGATCTCATAGATCTCCTAGAAGGTCAAACGGTATCCCGAGCTAAGATCCATGTGTCCTTAGACGAGTTCAAATTAAAATATGGAGTACTATATCATATTCGCGATCTTTTATTTGGTCTTATAAGTCAGCTTTTTTTCCCTCCCAACATAAGAGCTTCTGCAATTAAAATAGTGCACAACAGCAGTACCGCAGATCACCCAGTTGTATCCCAAATTCACTATCACCTTAAAGATGATTACTAGTCCCCAAACTCCCTGAACTTTTGCAGAGAGGATGAGCAAAGTGGTCTGATGTGCCAGAGACGTTAGGCAGTCATCAGAGGATATGCCCCTCTTACCGCCACACTCGATTTACTCGCTGCTCGCGATTCCGCAGTCACTGGTACTCAGAGAGAAAGGGAAGAAATATGGAGGGGGAAGACCGCAGAACCAGAGCGATTCCTGAGCTGACTGAGGGTACCTTAGTATTATGCAGAAGAC
>BOPN01005043.1:45129-47629 GCA_017312705.2 Penaeus japonicus | reverse complement strand
GACTCGGCTGTGATTGGCCCAATCGGTAATGACCAATTCTGGATACGCGGTTAGCTCGCCCGAATGTCCAAAGATGATGCATCTCGCGACCTGGAGGAGATAATTAAGAGGGAGTCAGTAAAGTCACATAATTATGGAGATTTAGGTTTTATGTTATAATTCCTTTCATATCAATTCTGTAACTGTTCATGTACAATTAAGACCTTGATATATATATATATATATATATATATATATATATATATACTGTATATGATATTTTTGATGTATTATGATCGTCAGAACTACCTGCATTTAGTTTAAATGCAGGGAGTGTTGGATTATGCATTACATGGAGGCTAATATAACACCGATAACGGTTGTTAAAATGATTTTATAGATGAATTACTATGATGGTTATTTGATATCAAAGCATTAGTTTTTAACAGAACTATCATACTTACATACAGTGCTCATCCGACACTTTTTGCAGTTTAGTAAATTCAAAGGTTGAACTAATTGTTTGACAGGTATTCTTTAAACGTTAAGTTAACACGTTAGTGTTATTGAGTATTTGGAATTATATTCCGCGATTTGAGTAAGGCATCATAAGAACTAATGAATGCGAAAAATGACTTTTTTATTATAATATAACAATTATATGATTATGATAAAACTACACTTCTCGTTCCTTGTACACTGTTTTCTATCTTTTCCCCCCTTTTCCAATAGTTTATTTAACCTTTTCTTCTCTTGTATAGGCATTTTCCCTTAGCTCTAAGCCGAAAGGAATCCTACATTTCATTAGTAAAGATATAATCATTAACAGATGTACAATTACAACAATAATTTCACTCCTACGTCTTTATACTGCAGTCTTTTACAATCCCATCTTCAGCATTTCCATTCCCCTGATCCACAACATCGTTCCAGCGCTTCTGCCACTTAAATCCTACTCGCATGTCTTCGTAATTCCATTTTTCTTGCGCTTTTGACTTTCTTTACCCTTCTGGCCATCTCGTTTATCCCTTTTATTTGTCCATCTCATCTCCTGACACATGGAAACTATATGCCAACGTGTTATCGATATCATAATATAGTAAATCGACATAGTTGTAACATAGGGATGAAACACAACCACTATTATCCGAATATTACCCGTAATCTGACATGACAGATACACATCGTTTCGGCTGACCAGGCAACACATACACGATAGATAAAGCTACACATTTTCTCTTTATGTGATTTTCTTTTAGCGTTGCTAGTTTGGCAAATAATTCTCGGGTAATTGCATTCGCTCGTTTGATTGCTACGTTTTATCAGTGAATAATGTATGTGCAGTCGTGGTAATTCACTTATGTTGCTTTTAGTGCTCTTGATAAGATTATTTTTTTACGATGAATCGAAGCATGATTACATGATTTCAGTTGCGTCTCTGCTTACATTATGCAACCGGCTTTGTTATATCAGAAGAAAAAAGCAAAATCTGAGCAAGAATTTTGACTCCATTCGATACCAGAGATATTGAAGACAATGCTTTCCCTCTTTCAAAGAAAAAAAATAATAAATATATTTCCTGAGGAGGTAAATGAATAGATTTGTATTGGTCTTTGATTTACATAATTGGTGAGACGGCTAACCAAAATGTTTTAGTTATCCCTAATACCTTTAAGATACGGTTTTCTGTGAAGCCGCATTAAAGAGAGACAAATCAATCACAAAACAAAGGCGCATCACCCGCTATCGGTGGCTGATCGAGCGCAGCGATTGGGTCAAACCTTTCATGTAACAATTTGAGTCTGTCAGCGCTGCATATGCTTTCCCTCCGAGCGGGATGAAGATTGATATCTAATATCTTAGAAGCCATAGAATTTTTAGTAATCTACTGTTTGTTTTTTGTTGTTGCATAAATCCCGTTGCTTTATTTGTGTTTTTTTTTTTTTTTTATTGTATAAATCATGTTGCTTCTTTATGATATACAAAGCATAGTTTTTTGCCACTGATTAAAAAAACTGAATTTTGAATATAATGCAAAATATATGAGTAACAATAAAACTTGAAGGATATCAGATTCTATCCTCCATCATAGTTTAGCAAAAAGAGTTCATTGCATTTTCAAGAAGCTGTATTGTATATCAGTTAAACATGAAAACTTAAAACCGATTTCGCATTTAGTTTACATCTAGTGAATAACGAAGCTGATACTATTTTATTCAGGAATTCTTCATTTTTCCACCTGATGAAAGCGTCAGATGACATTTTCTATTCTGATGCAATCGCAAGGAGAGAGATTACACCAATACTAAGTTATAGATTATGTTATGTAAGTTGCGCTAATGTCTGGTATAACTAAAACATAGATCTCTAAGACACGCACACAAATACAGGACTCACGCAGATCAACGGAAACCTTTAACAAATAATGCGTAACACGTATATGACACGCTTACTCTACATTATACACCCACACACGCTTAACATTCCGTAAGTCCATGTCCACAAGTTCATAAGTAAAACA
>BOPN01005043.1:3775-6275 GCA_017312705.2 Penaeus japonicus | reverse complement strand
GTCCATTCTCACTAGAGTTGACCGAAAGGTAGTGAGCTAGATCGGGGTATACTAAGATCTAATAACATGGGAGACTAACTGAAACGTGTTATTGGAGATTAATGGTAGTCTCCTGACTAAAGCTACTCCCCCCACCAAGTATAATTAAGACCGGTAGGTGGGAGTATCTGGCCCCACCCCTCTTAAATATAATTTCCCAGTCAAGTAAACGGCCCTCATTCCTTGGAGGCGAAGGAGCCCCTGGTCACAGCGGCGATCAGGATCGTTCTGGAGCAGAGGGTGCTAAAAATATCCGATTAGACCCAGGCCGCCTAAAGATGATGAATTTGTGCACATACAATGTAAGGACTCTGAGAACAGAATTTAATCTTTGGACACTGCTTGAGGAACTAAGAAGGGAACGAAATAAGCTCATACAGAAGCCTCTCTTTAATCTAATTAACTTTAAGATGGAATTCAGTATTAACGTCTGAAACAAATACTCAGCTCTCGAAGATTTTGACATAGACCAAATGAACGACCAATTCAGTGATATATTAAAGGAAGCTGCAATTGAAATAGGGGGTAAAGACGAAAAAGAAATGTTCAGTAAGCTTTCTGTAGAGACAAAGAAGCTTATGAAACAGCGTAGGGACATGAAAATAACATCAGAGACAAGATAGAATCAGCAGAGCTGACTAAGACGATAAACAAGAAGAAAAAAGAGGATGTACGCAAATTCAACATACGAAAAATAAATGAAGCTCTACTTGCCAGCACCAGCCTTAAGACAACAAAGAGGAAGCTCGGAATAAGGAAAATCAAATGTATGCAGTGAAGAAACCCAATGGAGAGGTGACATACAACAAAAATGAAATTATCAAAGTAATAGAAGACTTCTATCGCGACTTACACAACTCAAACGATCAACCATGTACGGAGACAAACACAACAAATGGAGACCTTCCAAACATTATGGTAGAGGAAGTAAAAAGGGCACTTAAAGGCATGAAAAGAGAAAAAGCACCAGAAGATGGCATTGGTGTAGATCTTATTCAATCTTTTTAACAGATGTCTAAGCGTCGGTAAAACTCCGAAATCCTGGAAAAACGCAATTCTAATTTTAATACACAAAAAGGGGAAGACAAAAGACTTCAAGAATTACCGACCTATAAGTCTCCTTTCAGTTATCTATAAACTGTCCACAAAAATCATCACAGCTCGTATCACCAATACATTGATTCAAAATAACCCAGGGAACAGGCAGCGTTCCGCAGCGGATTCTCAACTACAGACCATATCCACACAATGGCCCAAATAAAAGAGAAAACAAACGAATATAGGAAGCCCCTGTGTATGGCTTTCGTAGATTATAAAAAGGCATTCGATTCGGTACAGATAGATGCAGTACTAGATACAATTCGTAATCAAGGAGTAGAAGAAATATATTGCAGATTATTAGAGGATATATATAATGATGGTACAGTGACCATCAAAATACATGCAGAAAACAATACCAATAAAATACCAATAAAAAATGGTGTTAGGCAGGGCGACACCATCTCACCGAAGCTATTTACAACTTGCTTGGAGGAAGTATTCAAGAGGTAGATTAGAAGGAGAAAGAGATTAAAATAGGGAATGATCACTTAAGCAATCTAAGATTTGCAGATGACATTGTTCTTTTCGGCGAGTCAGCAGATGAATTACAACAATTACTAAGCGATTTAAATAGGGAAAGTCTGAAGAGTAGCCTTAAAATGAACATGAAAAAAACTAAAGACATGTTAAACAGTCGAACTACGGTTAAGCAAATACAAATAAAGGCGAGGTACTAGAAGCAGTGAACGAGTATGTACTTATACATTATGCCTAAAGAGAAAGATTTTTGACGAATATGTCCACCCCGTCATGACATATGGGTTAGAAACATGAGTCCAAGGCACTCGAGAGGAAATTATTAAGTGTTCAAAGAGGAATGGAAAGCCTTATGCTAGAAGTTAGCTTAAGAGAAAAGAAAAGATCCACATGGATCATGTAACAAACAAAAGTAGAGGATATACTCAAGAGCATTAAGAAGAGAAAGTGGCAGTGGGCGGGACATATATATCGGAGACAGGACAACAGGAGGACAAAGAAAACAACAGAATGGGAAATACACGACACAAGGAGACCCAGTCCAATTCCAATTTCGCAGGGTAGACTGGAATCAGAGGACATAAGACCGAAATGACTGGAAAAGATTGAGAGAGGCCTAAGTCCTGCAGTGGAATGATATAGTATGAAAGTATTTATGTTTAACGGTCGACAGAGCATATGTCTGACCTGAGATACATGATCAAATTACAATACACAGATGTGACCTTCACAATTATCGGATTTCGTATATCCCCCAGGATCGGGCAAAGATTCGTTAAAGGCAGCACCTGCAACTTTAGCCCTTCTGGAAATTCTGGTCATCTCCCCATCATAGGAATATCAACCTCAAAGGCTGACCCGAGGGCGGACCTATGAATTATGA
>BOPN01005042.1:105000-107362 GCA_017312705.2 Penaeus japonicus | reverse complement strand
ACACATATATATATATATATATATATATATATATATATATATATACACATATATCTATAGGATAACTGCCTCTCTACCATGTGTAGAGCCACTCCTCATCTTCCTTCCCTGCACAGAAGGAGATCACACGACGCCCTTTACGATCACTTAACTGTCAACAGGCCAATACCATACACTGAAACCTGGCGCATACTGAGTCTCGGATAGGATCCAGATCCCTAACCAATTCCTATTCTGTCCTATTCATTAATGATAATTGGTCCTTTCTCGTGGTGATTTTTTGTATTTATAATTCTGATATATCTAATGCAAATAAATAAGTCTGCATTGTCATTTGAGTAACTTATCTGTCCTTCAGTTCATATTTCCGATCGACCTGTAAATTTTTCGTCTCTCTGTCTGTCTCCCCCCCTCTCTCTCTATTTGTCTGTCTCGCTTTCTGTCTGTCTGCTACTCTCTCTCTCTTTCTGTCTGTCTGTCTATCTGTATATCTTTCTCTATATCTGTCTCTATGTATTTATGTGTATATCATACCTCCCTGACCCTCAGGTATAACCCGATAGCAATATTAAACCAGCTAGATCACACGGTTTAGTACTGAAGTCTCGGGTTATTCCTGAGGGCGGCAGAGGTTCGACTCCGGGTCAGGGAGGTATGTTATACACCTATATCAATGCGGCATTGCATTATTCCATCTTATCTATGTATGTATCTATGTATCATATCTATGCATGTATGAAAACATGCAAGAAGCTACATACGTTGTACGTCAAGGGAAAGGGAGGGGGAAAAGAGAGAGAGAGAGAGAGAGAGAGAGAGAGAGAGAGAGAGAGAGAGAGAGAGAGAGAGAGAGAGAGAGAGAGAGAGAGAGAGAGAGAGAGAGAGAGAGAGAGAGAGAGAGAGAGAGAGAGAGAGAGAGAGAGAGAGAGAGAGAGAGAGAGAGAGAGAGAGAGAGAGAGAGAGAGAGCAGAACACAGTCACTCACACTAAAGGGTCACCTGTTGCACTATACTTGTTCAATTTTCCCGAGAGTTAATGTCTGGTTGCCATGTCGACGGCTGTCTCTTCCCGCCCCTTTCTTTCCCCCTTTCCTTGTCCTTTTATTGCCTTTTCCTTCTCCTCCTCTTTTCATCTGGGTTTGTATTGTATCACCTTTTTCTTATGCTTCCTATTTCCCTTTCGTATTCAAATTTGGCAAAATTTGCTTATGTTTTAACCTTGCTTGAGTTATTTGTTTATTTCTACTTTTTAGTGTGTTTTCTTATCTCTCCTTCTGTCTTTTTTTTTATCTTTCATTTCTCCATTTTTTTCAATATCTTATCTTATTTCGTCTCTTATCTTCCATTTTCTCTTCTCTTTTCTCTTTTGCCCTAATAACTGTCTCTCGCTTTCCCTTCCGCTTATCAATTTCTCCTTTTCTCTCTCTCATCTCTTCTCGTTCTTTCCCACTTTTCTTTTTCGCATGTCTCCTCTTATCTACTCTTTTCTCCCTCATATTTCTCACTATCTTTTTTCCAAACTTTCTATAAACGTTTCGAACGTTTTATCTTTTCTTCCTATCTCTCTCTCTCTCTCATTTTCTCCCTCTCATCTCAATTTTTCTCCTTCTCACTCGCTGAACTTTCATCTCCATCTTCTCCCTTTCTCTCTTCTGCTCATTATCTCTTTAATCCTGTCTCCTTATCTTTTTAACTTTCTATCTTATCTCTCTTTTGTTTTTCCCTCTTTCTCCCCAAACGTTCCTCTAAACGTCTCCTTCTCTCTCTTGCTCCCTCTCTCCTCCTTATTTGTTTTTCTTCTCTCTCTCTTATTCTTTCTTCTTCTCTTCCTTTTATTTTCTTCTTCTCTCCTTCTTCTCCTTTTCTCCCTCTCCTTCTCTTTTACCTCCCTCCTATTTCTCTCTCCTTCTCTCCAAACGTTCCTCTAAACGTTTCGAAACAGCACGACCCCTCCTTTCTTTCTCTCTCTTGCTCCCTCTCTCCTCCTTATTCTTTCTTCTTCTCTCCTTCTTTTCCTTTTCTCCCTCTTCTCTTTTGTATCCCTCCTTTTTCTCTCTCCTTCTCCCCAAACGTTCCTCTAAACGTTTCAAACAGCACGACCCCTCCTCTCTTTCTCTCTCTTTCTCCCTCTCTCTTCCTTACATTCTCTTCTTCTCTCCCTCTTCTCCTTCTCTCCCTCTTCTCTTTTATCTCCCTCCCTCTTCTCTCTCCTCCCCAAACGTTTCTCTAAACGTTTCGAACAGCACGACCCCTCCTCTCCTTCTGTCTCTTGCTCCCTCTCTCCTCCTTACATTTTCTTCTTCTCTCCCTCTTCTCCTTCTCTCCCTCTTCTCTTTTATCTCCCTCCCTCTTCTCTCTCCTCC
>BOPN01005042.1:92500-100000 GCA_017312705.2 Penaeus japonicus | reverse complement strand
ACTCCTCTCCTTCTTCTTCTCCCCTCCTATCCTTCCCCTTATTCCTACTCATTCTTCCCTTCTCTCCTTCTCGACATATCTCTCACCCCTCCTCTCTCTCCCCACTTCTTCTTCTACCTCTCCCCTCCAATTAATTTCCTTCTCCCTCTCCCCTCCTACCATACACCTTTTCCCCACCAACTCATTTCCTTCTCCCTCTCCCCTCCTCTCCTTCTCCCTCTCCCCTCCTCTCCTTCTCCCTCTCCCCTCCTCTCCTTCTCCCTCTCCCCACCTCTTCTCCTCCCTCTCCCCATCTCTTCTTCTCCCTCTCCTCCTTCTCCCTCTCCCCTCCTCTTCTTCTCCCTCTCCCCACCACGTCTCCTCCCTCTCCCCATCTCTTCTTCTCCCTCTCCTCCTTCTCCCTCTCCCCTCCTCTCCTTCCCCTCCTTTTTCTCCGCCAGATCAGAAGTCTCGTCCATTCACTCCCAGGTAGCTTCGGCGCTCCCCTCGGGCACTCGGACCTTTTTATTGTAGATCGTCGGCTGACAAGGCGGTCGAGAGGGGAAGAGGAGCACAGGGGAAGAGGGGAAGAGGGGAAGAGGGGAAGAAGGGAAGAGGGGGACGGGGAAGAGGGGAAGAGAGAAAGAGGGAGACGGGGACGGGGAGGGGTGGGTGGGGGTGAAGGAAGAGGGGAAGAGAGAAAGAGTGGGACGGGGAGGGAGGGGGGAAGGGATGAGGGAGGGAAAGAGGGGAAGAGAGAAAGAGGGGGAGGGGGAGGAGGGGGGAAGGGATGAGGGAAAGGAAGAGGGCCTTTTCCCCCCACCAACTCATTTCCTTCTCCCTCTCCCTCTCCCTCTCCCTCTCCCTCTCCCCATCTCTTCTTCTCCCTCTCCTCCTTCTCCCTCTCCCCTCCTCTCCTTCTCCCTCTCCCCTCCTCTCCTTCTCCCTCTCCCCTCCTACCATACACCTTTTCCCCACCAACTCATTTCCTTCTCCCTCTCCCCTCCTCTCCTTCTCCCTCTCCCCTCCTCTCCTTCTCCCTCTCCCCTCCTCTCCTTCTCCCTCTCCCCTCCTCTCCTTCTCCCTCTCCCCTCCTCTCCTTCTCCCTCTCCCCTCCTCTCCTTCTCCCTCTCCCCTCCTCTCCTTCTCCCTCTCCCCTCCTCTCCTTCTCCCTCTCCCCTCCTCTCCTTCTCCCTCTCCCCTCCTACCATACACCTTTTCCCCACCAACTCATTTCCTTCTCCCTCTCCCCTCCTCTCCTTCTCCCTCTCCCCTCCTCTCCTTCTCCCTCTCCCCTCCTACCACATCCCCACCTTTTCCCCCCACCAACTCATTTCTTCTCCCTCTCCCCACCTCTTCTCCTCCCTCTCCCCTCCTATCATACACCTTTCCCCCACCAACTCATTTCCTTCTCCCTCTCCCTCCTCCTCTCCCTTCTCCTCTCCCACCTATTCTCCCTCCTACTCTCCCTTCTCCTCTCCCTCCTCCCTCTCCCCCTCTTCCTCTCCCTCTCCCTCCCCCACACGCCCTCCCCCTCTCCTTCTCCCTCTCCCTTTCCCTCTCCTTCCCTCTCTCTCTCCTTCTCCCTCTCCCTCTCCTCTCCTTCTCCCTCTCCCCTCCTCTCCTTCTCCCTCTCCCCTCCTACCATACACCTTTTCCCCACCAACTCATTTCCTTCTCCCTCTCCCCTCCTCTCCTTCTCCCTCTCCCCTCCTCTCCTTCTCCCTCTCCCCTCCTCTCCTTCTCCCTCTCCCCACCTCTTCTCCTCCCTCTCCCCTCCTATCATACACCTTTCCCCCACCAACTCATTTCCTTCTCCCTCTCCCCTCCTCTCCTCCCTTCTCACCCCCTCCTCCCTCTCCCCTCCTCTCCTCCCTCTCCCCTCCTCTCCTCCCCTCCTCTCCTCCTCCTCTCCTTCTCCCTCTCTCCCTCCCTCTCCTTCTCCCTCCCTCTCCTCCCTCTCCTCCCTCCCTCTCCCCATCTCTCCCTCTCCCTCTCCTCCCTCCCTCTCCCTCTCCCTCTCCCTCTCCCTCTCCCTCTCCCTCTCCCTCTCCCTCTCCCTCCCCCTCTCCCTCCCCCTCTTCTCCCTCTCCCCTCCCTCTCCTTCTCCCCCTCCCCTCCCTCTCCTTCTCCCTCTCCCTCTCCCTCTCCTCTCCTTCTCCCTCTCCCCTCCTCTCCTTCTCCCTCTCCCCTCCTCTCCTTCTCCCTCTCCCCTCCTCTCCTTCTCCCTCTCCCCTCCTCCCCTTCTCCCTCTCCCCCTCCCTCCCTCTCCCCCTCCCTCCTCTCCCTTCTCCCTCTCCCCTCCTACCATACACCTTTTCCCCACCAACTCATTTCCTTCTCCCCCTCTTCCCTCCTCTCCCTTCTCCCTCTCCCCTCCTCTCCTTCTCCCTCTCCCCCTCCTCTTCTCCCTCCCTCTCCCCCACCTCTTCTCCCTCCTCTCCCCCTCCTACCATACACCTTTTCCCCACCAACTCATTTCCTTCTCCCTCTCCCCTCCTCTCCTTCTCCCTCTCCCCTCCTCTCCTTCTCCCTCTCCCCTCCTCTTCTCCTCCCTCTCCCCACCTCTTCTTCTCCCTCTCCCCTCCTATCATACACCTTTTCCCCCACCAACTCCTCTCCTTCTCCCTCTCCCTCCTCTCCTTCTCCCTCTCTCCCCCGCCTCTTCTCCTCTCCCCCTCCTACCATACACCTTTTCCCCCACCAACTCATTATTTCCTTCTCCCTCTCCCCACCTTCTCCCTCCCTCTCCGCTCCTATCATACACCTTTCCCCACCAACTCCTCTCCTTCTCCCTCTCCCCCTCCACTCTCCTTCTCCCTCTCCCCTCCCTCTCCTCCCTCTCCCCTCCTACCATACACCTTTTCCCCACCAACTCATTTCCTTCTCCCACTCCCCTCCTCTCTTTCTCCCTCTCCCCACCTCTACTTCTCCCTCTCCCCACCTCTACTTCTCCCTCTCCCCATCTCTTCTTCTCCCTCTCCCCTCCTCTCCTCCCCCTCTCCCCTCCTCTCCTTCTCCCTCTCCCCCCCTCTTCTCCTCCCTCTCCCCCCCTCTTCTCCTCCCTCTCCCCTCCTATCTCCCCTTTTCCCCACCAACTCATTTCCTTCTCCCTCTCCCCTCCTCTCCTTCTCCCTCTCCCCTCCTCTCCTTCTCCCTCTCCCCTCCTACCATACACCTTTTCCCCACCAACTCATTTCCTTCTCCCTCTCCCCACCTCTTCTCCTCCCTCTCCCCTCCTATCATACACCTTTTCCCCACCAACTCATTTCCTTCTCCCTCTCCCCTCCTCTCCTTCTCCCTCTCCCCTCCTCTCCTTCTCCCTCTCCCCACCTCTTCTCCTCCCTCTCCCCACCTCTTCTTCTCCCTCTCCCCACCTCTTCTTCTCCCTCTCCCCACCTCTTCTCCTCCCTCTCCCCACCTCTTCTTCTCCCTCTCCCCACCTCTTCTCCTCCCTCTCCCCACCTCTTCTCCTCCCTCTCCCCTCCTATCATACACCTTTTCCCCACCAACTCATTTCCTTCTCCCTCTCCCCTCCTCTCCTTCTCCCTCTCCCCATCTCTTCTTCTCCCTCTCCTCCTTCTCCCTCTCCCCTCCTCTCCTTCTCCCTCTCCCCTCCTCTCCTTCTCCCTCTCCCCTCCTCTCCTTCTCCCTCTCCCCTCCTACCATACACCTTTTCCCCACCAACTCATTTCCTTCTCCCTCTCCCCTCCTCTCCTTCTCCTCTCCCACTCCTCTCCTTCTCCCTCTCCCCTCCTACCATACCCCTTTCCCCACCAACTCATTTCCTTCTCCCTCTCCCCTCCTCTCCTTCTCCCTCTCCCCTCCTCTCCTTCTCCCTCTCCCCTCCTCTCCTTCTCCCTCTCCCCACCTCTTCTTCTCCCTCTCCCCACCTCTTCTCCTCCCTCTCCCCACCTCTTCTCCTCCCTCTCCCCTCCTATCATACACCTTTTCCCCACCAACTCATTTCCTTCTCCCTCTCCCCTCCTCTCCTTCTCCCTCTCCCCTCCTCTCCTTCTCCCTCTCCCCTCCTACCATACACCTTTTCCCCATAACTCATTTCCTTCTCCCCTCTCTCCCCTCCTCCTCCCTCTCCCTCTCCCCTCCTCCTCCTTCTCCCTCCTCCTATCATACACCTTTCCCCCACCAACTCATTTCCTTCTCCCTCTCCCCTCCTCTCCTTCTCCCTCTCCCCTCCTCTCCTTCTCCCTCTCCCCTCCTCTCCTTCTCCCTCTCCCCTCCTCTCCTTCTCCCTCTCCCCACCTCTTCTCCTCCCTCTCCCCACCTCTTCTCCTCCCTCTCCCCACCTCTTCTCCTCCCTCTCCCTCTATCCTTACCTTTTCCCCACCAACTCATTTCCTTCTCCCTCTCCCCACCTCTTCTCCTCCCTCTCCCCCTCCCTATCTCCCCTTTTCCCCACCAACTCATTTCCTTCTCCCTCTCCCCTCCTCTCCTTCTCCCTCTCCCCTCCTCTCCTTCTCCCTCTCCCCTCCTACCATACACCTTTTCCCCACCAACTCATTTCCTTCTCCCTCTCCCCACCTCTTCTCCTCCCTCTCCCCTCTATCTTACACACCTTTTCCCCCCACCAACTCATTTCCTTCTCCCTCTCCCCTCCTCTCCTTCTCCCTCTCCCCACCTCTTCTCCTCCCTCTCCCCTCCTATCATACACCTTTCCCCCACCAACTCATTTCCTTCTCCCTCTCCCCTCCTCTCCTTCTCCCTCTCCCCTCCTCTCCTTCTCCCTCTCCCCTCCTACCATACACCTTTTCCCCACCAACTCATTTCCTTCTCCCTCTCCCCCACCTCTTCTCCCCTCCTATCATACACCTTTTCCCCACCAACTCATTTCCTTCTCCCTCTCCCCCACCTCTTCTCCTCCCTCTCCCCTCTCTCCTTCTCCCTCTCCTCCTCCTTCTCTCTTCTCCCCTCTCCCCATCTCTTCTTCTCCCTCTCCTCCTTCTCCCTCTCCCCTCCTCTTCTTCTCCCTCTCCCCACCACGTCTCCTCCCTCTCCCCATCTCTTCTTCTCCCTCTCCTCCTTCTCCCTCTCCCCTCCTCTCCTTCTCCCTCTCCCCACCTCGTCTCCTCCCTCTCCCCATCTCTTCTTCTCCCTCTCCTCCTTCTCCCTCTCCCCTCCTCTTCTTCTCCCTCTCCCCACCACGTCTCCTCCCTCTCCCCATCTCTTCTTCTCCCTCTCCTCCTTCTCCCTCTCCCCTCCTCTCCTTCTCCCTCTCCCCACCTCTTCTCCTCCCTCTCCCCACCTCTTCTCCTCCCTCTCCCCTCCTATCATACACCTTTTCCCCACCAACTCATTTCCTTCTCCCTCTCCCCTCCTCTCCTTCTCCCTCTCCCCTCCTCTCCTTCTCCCTCTCCCCTCCTACCATACACCTTTTCCCCACCAACTCATTTCCTTCTCCCTCTCCCTCCTCTCTTCTCTCCCTCTCCCCCTCCTCTCCTTCCTCCCTCTCCCCTCCTCTCCTTCTCCCTCTCCCCACCTCTTCTCCTCCTCCCCCACCTCTTCTCCTCCCTCTCCCCACCTCTTCTTCTCCCTCTCCCCACCTCTTCTCCTCCCTCTCCCCACCTCTTCTTCTCCCTCTCCCCACCCTCTTCTCCTCCCTCTCCCCCGCCTCTTCTCCCTCCCTCTCCCCCACCTCTTCTCCTCCCTCTCCCCTCCTATCATACACCTTTTCCCCACCAACTCATTTCCTTCTCCCTCTCCCCTCCTCTCCTTCTCCCTCTCCCCTCCTCTCCTTCTCCCTCTCCCCCTCCCTCTCCTTCTCCCTCTCCCCCTCCTACCCTACACCTTTCCCCCACCAACTCATTTCCTTCTCCCTCTCCCTCTCCCCCTCCTTCTCCCTCTCCCCCTCCTTCTCCTTCTCCCTCTCCCCCTCCCTCTCCTTCTCCCCCACTCTCCCCTACTCTCCCTTCTCCCTCTCCCCACCTCTTCTTCTCCCTCTCCCCACCTCTTCTCCTCCCTCTCCCCACCTCTTCTCCTCCCCTCTCCCTCCTATCATACACCTTTTCCCCACCAACTCATTTCCTTCTCCCTCTCCCCACCTCTTCTCCTCCCTCTCCCCTCCTATCTCCCCTTTTCCCCATCAACTCATTTCCTTCTCCCTCTCCCCACCTCTTCTCCTCCCTCTCCCCTCCTATCATACACCTTTCCCCCACCAACTCATTTCCTTCTCCCTCTCCCCTCCTCTCCTTCTCCCTCTCCCCACCTCTTCTTCACCCTCTCCCCTCCTATCATACACCTTTCCCCCACCAACTCATTTCCTTCTCCCTCTCCCCTCCTCTCCTTCTCCCCTCTCCCCCATCTCTTCTTCTCCCTCTCCTCCTTCTCCTCTCCCCCTCTCTCTTCTCCCTCTCCCCACCTCCGTCCTCCTCCCTCTCCCCATCTCTTCTTCTCCCTCTCCTCCTTCTCCCTCTCCCCTCCTCTTCTTCTCCCTCTCCCACCGATCTCCTCCCCTCTCCCCATCTCTTCTTCTCCTCCTCCTCCTTCTCCCTCTCCCCTCCTCTCCTTCTCCCTCCCCCACCTCTGTCCCTCCCTCTCCCCATCTCTTCTTCTCCCTCTCCTCCTTCTCCCTCTCCCCTCCTCTTCTTCTCCCTCTCCCCACCACGTCTCCTCCCTCTCCCCATCTCTTCTTCTCCCTCTCCTCCTTCTCCCTCTCCCCTCCTCTCCTTCCCCTCCTTTTTCTCCGCCAGATCAGAAGTCTCGTCCATTCACTCCCAGGTAGCTTCGGCGCTCCCCTCGGGCACTCGGACCTTTTTATTGTAGATCGTCGGCTGACAAGGCGGTCGAGAGGGGAAGAGGAGCACAGGGGCGGCGGGGAAGAGGGGAAGAGGGTAAGAGGGTAAGAGGGGAAGAGGGGAAGAGGGAGGGGGTGGGAGGGGAAGAAGGGAAGAGGGGGATGGGGAGGGGGGGAGGGGGAGGGGGTGAAGGGATGAGGGAAAGGAAGAGGGGAAGAAGGGGACGGGGAGGGGGGATGGGAAGAGGGGAAGAGAGAAAGAGGGGGACGGGGAGGGAGAGAGGGGAAGGGATGAGGAAAAAGAAAAGGGAAAGGGATGAGTGCAAGAAGGGAAGGTTGAAAGAGGAAAAAAAGGAAGAGGGAAAGGGGTGAGGAGAAGGAGGGAATGGATAAAGAGGGGAAGGGAGGAGGGGTTAGTTGAGTAGGAAGAAATAAAGAAAAAGAAAAAGTGAGAGAGCGAGAGAAACAGAAACAGAGAGATAGAAAGAGAGAAAATAAAGGAGTGAGAGAGAAAAAAAAAAGAAATGTTGGACAGAGAGAAGAGGAAGGGAGAGAAGCACTGATAGGTGTGATGAGCAGAAAAGGGTTGAAAGTTGAATATGAAAATAGTTAAAGGGGAAAATATGAGGAAGGGGAAGGCCACACGTGAGGGAAGGAAACGCCAGTTCTGTGTGAGAGAGATTAAGGTCGATGATAATGAACTTTATCAGAAACATAGACTTGGAAAAGAGATATGGAAAAAAATAATATATTGATATAGAAAATGAGAG
>BOPN01005042.1:52500-67500 GCA_017312705.2 Penaeus japonicus | reverse complement strand
TTTTCGTTTTTCTATGTTTCAAAATTAGTTTAGGTATTTGGTATTTGGTGAATGAGACGTCATTCTAATTTCCAGTTCTTTTGAGAATAAGAAGGAGAAGAAGAGGATTATGAATGAGAATAAGAAGAAAAACAAGACGCCATGTTCAACTGAACCTCGTACAAGAAAATATTGTTTGTTGTGTCTCTTATAATAATAATGATAAAAAAAATCAAGGTGCTTATTTCAGTCATTATAAATTATTTAAATGCCTGTCTATTCGTTAATTACACTATCCTTTTTTTTCTTCTAAGTTACTCGATACTTAACATTCCCGGTATTTCAAAGTATACATCTGAGATATGAATGACACATCTTCAAAATATTTACGCCACTTGATAAACAGCTGACCATGTTCTTTTTTAAGGCGTATTTTTGGAGACTTTGTGTGCCCTCGGAGATGCATTTAGTCTAGGTTAAAGTTTTAGGATATACGAGAAGAAAGAGGTGAAGAAGGAGAAAAAGGAAGATTGTGCGTTTTTGCGTTGTTTAATCCGTTCCATGTAAATTTGTTCATATTTATATACATATACATACGCATACATACATACATGCATATGTATATATATATATATATATATATATATATATATATATATATATATATATATATATATTATATACATATTATATATACATATACATATTATAGCTAGATAGATAGATTTATAGGTAGACAGATAGATGGATAAAAAGACATATAGATATCATGAATAAATAGACATAGATATATTGATTGATAGAAATATATGTATATATGTTTAGATATGAATAGATCGGCATAGATAGATATATTGACTGATAAAAAGATTTACGTTCCACCCTAGTTCTCAGACCCCGATAGGCCGGAAGCACAACCTACAATGCCTTTTGAAAAGCCTCAGTATCTCTCTCTGTCTCTCTCTCTCTCACATGACACACACACACACACACACACACAAACACACACACCGCATGATCTCTCTCCTATTTCCCTCCCTCCTCCCTCTCTCTCCCCCTCCCTCCCCCTCCCCCTACCTGTCTGCCTGCCTGCCTTCCTGACTTTCAAGCTGGCTATAAAAATCCATGGCTCCGGACTCAGGATGTGCCCCTCCGTTCGTCTTTCATTTGTTTCTTGCTCGTCTAGTTCCTGCGCTGTGTCGAGGATTCTTTTTTTTTTTTGGGGGGGGGGGGATTCCGTGGGATTCTACCTCGCTCCCCCCCTCCCCCTGCCCCTACCACGCACACGCGGAATCCTTCCTATATCTGTGGGGCTGTGGGATGCTGTCTCTCTTTTGGGATTGCTGTGGCTGCTGTGAGAGGGTTTTGTACTAGTATGGATGGTGGGTTTGAGTAAGTTGCTTGTGTTTGGTTGGAGTTAGTCGCTTCAATGGAAACACACATGCGTACGCATACACACACACACACACACACACACACACACACACGCTTACATACAGACACACACACACACACACACATACAAATACATACAGACACACAAACAAACACACAAACACACACTCAAACACACACACAAACACACAATCACAAACAAACATACACTTAAATATCATTATTATCATTATGCTTTTCATTATGATTTTTCACATTAATGGGATTTTCTTTTAGCATCATCATCATCATCTATGTCACATTTAATATGATCATTATTTACATTATCATTATTACTGTCGTTATCATTATCATCATGAATGTTATTTCTCTTTTCCTTCTCAATATCCTCATTTTCATCACTATTATTATCATTATTCACACTACCTTTCATACACCTTTTGTAACTATTAATGGGTTTCCTTAGCCTCAGGGCGTGTTTTTAGACAGACAGTACAATCTTGCAACAGCTTCATGTTTACTTGCACTTGCCTTGCAATTAGCATAAACTAGATATCTGACTGAACATTAACCAAGGAGGTGAAAAAAAGAGGAACCGGTAAAGATAATGATTCTAGTCAAAATGATGAAAATAATTATGATAATGATAATCCTTATTATGATAAAGAATTATTATTATAGTGATGATGATTGTAATGATGATAGTAGTAAGGATGATTATAATAATAATAGTAATGACAATGATGATAATAGTAATAATAACCATGATAATGACAATAATGAAGATAATAATACTGATACTAATAAGGATAATAATGGTAATGATACTACTAAAAGTACTACTACTAATGATAACGATAACAAAGATAACAAGACAAATCAGAGGTGAAAGCTTCGACAAGTAGTTCGTTCGTTCTCTTAGACTCTTAATGAAAAACGTGATCGTAAAATAATGCAATGAATAACTAAAGAGTCTCGCAAAGGTGCAATGATATTTAAAACGTCTTCAATAGCTTTGCAATCTTACACACGCTACAGTAAGAAGTACTTTGCGTTTTCTCTCTCCATTTTTTGTTTCTTTTGCTTTTTGGATTTTTTTTTTCTTTGGATTCGTACCTTGTATTCCTCTATTCCTATTTCAGTTTATTTCTTTGGTTTATTTGGTCTATCGGTTTTTCTTCTATTTATATTTATTATTATTATTGTTGTAGCTAATTTTGCTATCATTCCTATACATATTCTTGTCCTTACTATCATTGTTATTATCATCATTATTAGTGTTGTTATCATTATAATAGTTATCATCATCATCATTATTATCACCAATCTTATCATCGCTACTATTACTATCATTAATATCATTATCGTTATCATTATCATCACAATTTTTTTCCGTTTTTACTTCTATCATCCTCTAAACCAACAACTCCCTCTGCAAGAAGGACACGCCCCTCACCTCCCCCCCCCCCACCCCTAAGAAAGTGGTGCCCCCAAATCCAAGGAGCAGCGGGACCGGAAGACGTCCTGTAGGAGGAGGACCAAGGAAGGGAAGGGAGGTGGAGGTAGGAAATAGAGGAGGACGAAGGTAAGGAGGTGCTTAAGGGGGAGGTCGAGGGGGAGGTCAAGGGGGAGGTCGAGGGGGAGGTTATAGGGAATGTCGAGGGGGAGGTCGAATGGGAGGTCGAGGGCGAGGTTATGGGGGAGGTCGAGGGGGAGGTTATGGGGGATGTCGAGGGGGAGGTCGAGAGGTAGGTTATGGGGGATGTCGAGGGGGAGGTCGAGGGGGAGGTCGAGGGGGAGGTTATGGGGGATGTCGAGGGGGATGCCGAGGGGGAGGTCGAGGGGTAGGTTATGGGGGAGGTCGAGGGGGAGGTCGAGGGGCAGGTTATGGGGGAGGTCGAGGAGGAGGTTATGGGGGATGTCGAGGGGGATGTCGAGGGGTAGGTTATGGGGGAGGTCGAGGGGGAGGTTATGGGGGAGGTCGAGGGGGATGTCGAGGGGGAGGTTATGGGGGATGTCGAGGGTGAGGTCAAAGGGGAGGTCGAGGGGGAGGCTGTGGGGAAGGTCGAGGTGGAAGTCGAGGGGGAGGTCGAAGGGGAGGTTATAGAGAAGATCAAGGGAGATAACTTGGGAAAGTTAGGGAGTGAGGGAGAGAGGGAGCGAGGAAGCTAAAGAAAGAGGGAGTGAGGGAGTGAATGAGTGAATGAGTAAGTGAGTGAACGAGTGAATGGGGAGGTCGAGGAGATTCAGGAATGTCGAGGGATACTACCGAGAGAGGGGTCGAGAGCAGATTCTCAGGAATCTCAAAGAGGATACAAGGGGGAACTCGAAAGAACGTAGAGATTATAGAGGATGTCGAGGAGAAAGAGAGGTAGCTTGTGATTAAGGAAGAAAGAGAAGCAGCGACCAAGTGATTGAGTGAGGGGGAGGGGAGGAGGAGGCAGCTAGCGGTTGAGAGCGAGAGGGAACAGGGAGAGAGAGGTGGAGAGTGAGCCAGGGAGAGAGCGAGAGAGCGAGAGAGAGAGGTGTAGTAAGCCACGGAGAGAGTGAGAGGGGGGGGGAGGGATGTCCGAGGGTCTGCCGAGGGAGGTCGAGGGGTAGGTCTCAGGATCAGAGGATGCCAGAGAGAGGGGGTCGAGAAGGTAGGTTATAAAGGGGATGTCAAAGAGAAGTTATGGGGGATGTCAGGGTTGAGAGGAGGTCAGGTAGGTTGTAAGAGGATGTCAGTCGAGAGTGGACCTCAGGATACTCAGAGGATGCAAGGGGGTCGAGGGTGAGTTGTGGGATGTCAGGAAATTCAGTGGTTATGGGGTCATCGAGGGAGTCGAAGGTAGGTTATAGGGGATGTCAGGGGATACGAAAGGGGTCGAAGGTAGAGGATTATGGGGATGTCGGGGGGATATAAAGAGGAGGTCAAAGAGGTAGAGTTATAGGGGATGTCGAGGAGGTCGAGGGGAGAGGTTGTAGGGGGAATAAGGAGGTTATGAGGAGGTCGAGGAGTAGTTATAGAGGAGGACTGTCGAGGGATGCAAGAGGGGAGGTCGAGGTAGGATTATTCAGGGGATGTCGAGGATACGAAGGAGGTCAGTACGGTGCAGGGGAGTATGAGAGGTCAAAGGAGGTTATGAGAGGATGTCGGGAAGTCAGGGGAAGTTATGGGGATGTCGAGAGATGCCAGGGGAGATCGAAGAGGTACAGTTATAGGGGAGATCGAAGGAGATCGAGGCAAGTTATAGAGGAGGTCGAGGAGGGGTGAGGGGATGTGTCGAGGGGATGTCGAGGGCAGGTTATAGAGGGGGGTCAAGGGAGAGTTATAGGGAGATGAGGATGTCAGGGAGATTATGAGGGGATGCTCCAGGGTGAATAGGGAGAAGTCAGGAGGCTGTGGGTAAAGTCAGAAGTGGAAGTCGAGGAGGTCGAAGGAAGTTACTAAAGAGAAAGATCAAGGAGATAACAGGAGAAAGTTCAGGAAGTGAAGAGAGAACAGGAAGCTAAAAAGGAGTAGAGTGGTGGTGAATGAAGTAGTGATGGTAGTGAATAGAGAACACCTAGGAAAGGAGGAATGATGAGATGAGGAATGAACTTAATTATGCAAAGTAAAAACGAAGAGACTTACACTTAGAGGAACGTGAGAAAGGAAGTTAGCTAACTGAGGTGAAGCGAAAAGAAATTAACATGATTAAGGAAGAAGAGCAGCAATAGGATTGAAGTAAAGAGGAGGGAGAGAGGCAGCTAATGGTTGAGGCGAAGGGAACAGAGAGGGGTGGAGAGTGAGCCAAGGAGAAACAAGAAGAGCGACGGAGAGAGTGAAGGGGGAGGCTAGCAGGCACAGGAGATAGTGAGAGAGGAGGAAGGGGAGAGCAGGCCACGGAGAGAGCAGAGGAAAGAGGGCTAGCGGGGAGGGTAGAGGAAACAGACAGGAAGCTAGAGCGAGATAGGTATGGAAGTACTATGCGAGACAGGGAGAGAAAGTGGGTGGGAGGTAAGCAGGAGGAGAGGCTGGGAGAACGAGAAAGTGAGTGAGTGAAGAGAAGGAAACAAGAAAGTAGAGAAAAAGACAGAGAGAAACAAACAAGGAGGAAACGAGAAGCGGCGAGGAAAGCTAAGACAGGCGAAGCGAGGAGAGCAAGCGAGGAAGAGCAAGCGCGAGAGCAAGGCGAGGAGAGCAAGCGGAGAAGGCGGCAGGGAAGAGAGAGGCGGCAGGAGAGAGCAAACGAGGAAAGACAGCGAGGAAGAGCAAGCAGGAAAACGAGAAAGCAGAAACGAGAAAAAGCTCGCCGAGAGAAGATAGAGAAGCAGCGAGAAAGCGAAAGCGAGAAATAAACGAGAAGAAACAACGAGGAAAACAAAGCGAGGAAGCTTAAGCAGGAAAACAACGAGGATAAAGCAGCGAGGAAAAACAGGGAAACAAGCATGAGAGAGAGCAGCGAAGAAACGGAAGAGTGGCGGAAAGAAAGAAACGGCGGTAAACGAGGGAAGAGAACAAGCGAGGAAAGCAAGCTGAGAAGAAAGCGAGGAAAGCAGCGAAGCATCGCAGAAAGAGATAAAGAGAGAAGCGGCGGTGAAACAACGAGGAAAGCGAGCGAGAAGAAACAAGCGAGAGGAGCAAGCGAGAGAGCGAGCAGGGAAGCAAGCGAGGAAGAGGCAAGGAAGAGAGGAAGAGAGCGACGAAAGAGGAAAACAACAAGGGAAGAGCGAGAAAGTGAGCAAGAGAGAGCGAGGGAGAAGATCGAGAAAGTGAAGGAAGAGAAACGGAAAGCGAAGAGGAAGCTGAAACGAGGAAAACAAAGCAGGAAGCGAGAAACTGAAGCAGGAAAACAGCGAGGAGAGAGGAGAGCGGCGAGAGAGCAAGTGAGGAGAGAAGAGGAAGAAAGCGAGTGAGCGGGGAAAGAGCGGGAGAGACGGCAGGAGAAATGACGAGGAGCAAGCAAGGAAGAGCGAGCGAGAGGCTAAGCAGGAAAGCAAGCAAAGGAGAGATCGAAAGTGAGCGAGAGAGAGCGAGGAAGGCAGCAGAGGAAGACTGCAACGAGGGAGAAGAGCAGAGCTGAGGAAAAACGAGAGAAGCGTGAGGAAGAGAAAGAAAGAAAGGCAGTGAGGAGAAAAGAAGAAACAGAGAGAGAGCGAGCAGGAGAAGCAAGCAAGGAGAGCAGCAAGCAAGGGGAGAGCGAGCAGGGAAGACAGCGAGGAGAAGCGAGCTCAGAAGGAAGACAGCGGAAGGCAAGCGGAAGAAGCCATGAGAAGAGAGAGTGAGAGCAAGCAGGAAGCAGTGAGGGAGAGGCGAGGAGAGAGCGAGCGAGGAAACAAGCAAGGGAAAATGTGAGGCGAGAGCGGGAGAGAGCAAGCTAGGGAGAACGAGCGGGGAGAGCAAACGAGGAGAACGGCGAGGGAAGAGCAAGCGGAGAGGCAAACGGGGAGCAAGCGGAGGTGAAAGTGGGAGGCGGCGGGAAAGCGAGTGGGGAGGCGTGGAGAGGCGGGAGAGAGAGAAGAGGAGGAGTGAGGAGAAGAAAAGAAAGTGAGAAACAGCAAAGCAAGCGGGAAGGAGAGAGAGAAGCGGCGGTGAGGGAGAGAGGCAGGGAAGGCTCAGCGTGGGAGAGAGAAGAGAGCCAGCGAGGGAGGAGAGGGAGAGAGCATGTGAGGAGAGAGAGCAGAGAAAAGAGAGAGCAGGAAGCAAGCAGAGAGAGGGCAGGAAGGCAAAACGAGGAAAACAAGCAAGAAAGCGGGCGGGGAGAGAGGCAGGGAGGGAGGGTGTGTGCTGTAGCAAACGAGAGAGATAGAACGAGGAAGATATGGCAATGCTGTAGCCGCCCAGAAAACAGAGAGAGGTGTAATGTGTGTAAGCAAGAGAGAAACGAGGAAGCCCAAGCAAGGGAAAGTAGAGGGAGAACGCGGGGAGAGAGGGAGGGGTGGCAATGCTGGCAAGCGGTCGAAGAACGCGAGGAAAGCAGCGAGAGGAAGCGGCGAGGAAGACGGCCGGAAAGAGCAGCCGAGGAAAACGAAACGAGGAGAAGAGGAAGGTGTCAATGCTGTAATAACAGCAGAGAGAGAGAAACAGGATTAAGAAGGCAAGTTAGAAGCGAAGGAGAGGTAAATACTGCTTGGCAAACGAGAAGCCGGGAGCGGGAAAACGAAGCAGGGAGAGGCTAGGGGAGAAGGGGTGTAATGTATGGCTAAAGCAGGAAGGCACGCAGGGAGAGAGCGAGGAGCAGGGACGAGCGAGAGAGCGGCGAACGGGGGCGGCGAGGGAGAAGACGGCGAGGGGAGAGAGGGAGGGTGTGTGCTGTGGTAAGCGAGAGAGAGCGGCCCAGGGAGAGAGCGGAGAGGAGGGTGTAATGCTAGCAAGCAAAGGAAAACAGCAGAGGAGAGAAGAAACAAACGAGGAAGAACGCGAAAGAAGAAGGAAGGTGTAATGCTGTAGCCGCAGAAGGCAGCGAGAGGAGAAAGCTCTAACGAAGGCGAGGAGAAGCGACGAGAGAGCGGTGAGGGAGAGCAACCGAGGAAAGAGATGTCTGGCAAGTGAGAGAGACGAGCGAGGGAAGGCGGCAGGAAGCGGCAAGAGAGAAAGGAAGATATATCTGGCAACTGGCAGAAAAGCAGGAAAGCGCGAGGAGAGCAGCGAGGAAGTAAACGGAGAAACGGCGAGGAGAGGGAGGAATTAACCAATAACAATGACAGCGGGAGAAAGCAAAGAAAGAGCGAAAGCGACGAGGAAGAGAGCGCGAGGGAGAAGAGAGAATGAGCGACGAGGGAGAGAGTGAAGTAGAGGAGGTGTAATGGTGTGTCAAACGAGGGAGAAGGGAGGGTGTGTCATGCACTGGCAGTGAGAGAAAGCGACGAGGAAAGCAGCGAGGAAGCGGCGGGGAGAGAGGAAGGTGTAATGCTGTGGCAAGCAGAAAGCGGCAGAAAGGAAAGCCTTGAGAAAGCAAGCGAGGAAGCAGGAAACCGTGGGGAGCGAGTGAGGAAGGCAGCTGGAGAAGGAGGGTGTCTGTGAGAGAAGCGGCGAGGAAGCAGCGAGAGCAGGGAGAAGAGGAAGATTATGTATCACAACCAATAAGCAAGAAAGCGGCTGAGGAAAACAGCGAGGAAGAGCGAGGAAAACGAGCAGTGTCAAGGGAAAGCGAGCGAGGAGAGGGTGTAATGCTGTGGCAAGTGAAAGCGAAGAGAAGGCGGCCGAGGGAGAGCAGCGGAAAGAGAAGATGAGGAAGCGAAGGCGAAGGAAGAAGAACAAAGTAGAAGAGGGGAGGTGTAATGGTGTGGCAAGCGAGGGAGAGAGGGAGGGTGTAATGCTGTGGCAAGTGAGAGAGAGCAAGGGGAGGGTGTCATCTGTGGCAAGTGAGAGAGAGAGAGGGAGCGGCGAGGAGAAGCGGCGAGGGAAAGCGGCACGGGGAGAGGGTGTAATGCTGTGGCAAGCGAGAGAGAGAACGGGAGGGAGGGTGTAATGCTGTATGGCAAAGCGAGAAAGAGGCGAGAGAAAGAGAGCGGCGGGGAGAGAGAGAGCAGGGAGAGAGAGAGAAGATGAGGAGCGAGCGAGGAGAACGAAGAAAAGTAGAAAGGAGAGGTGTAATATGTGGCAACGAGGGAGAGGAGGGTGTAATGCTGTGGCAGAGTGAGGAGAGAGAGAGAACGAGCGAGAAGAAGCCTTAGCGAAGGAGAAGGGTGTAATGTAATGGCAGAGAAAGCGGCGAAAGGGAGAAGCGGCGAGGAGAGGGAGGGTGTAATGCTGTGGCAAAGAAAGCGAAAAAGCGAAGAAAAGCGGCGAGGAAGGTGCCATCTGCATAGCCACTTGAAGAAAGCGAAAAAAGCGAGAAGAAAGAAGCGGCGAGGAGAAGCTTGAGAGAAAATAAAGGAAAGCGGCTTGGAGAGAAAGAGAACGAAAGTAGAGAAAGAGGAAGATAGTATGCTGTGGCTGTAAAGGGAAAGAGAAGGGAAGGTGTAATGCTGTAGCCAGTGAGAAGAGAGAGAGAGAAGCAGTGAGGAGAGGAAGCGAGAGAGAAGGGTATGTCACTACACAGCGAGAAAGCGGCGAGGAAAGCTGGCGGGAAAGTCTCAGCTGTAAAGCGAGAGAGAGAGAGAAACGAGCAAGGGAAAGCGAGGAGGAAGCGGCGAGGAAAGAGCAAATGAAGAAAGCGGCGAGGGAGAGCAACGAGGAGAAAACAACGGAGAGAGAGAAAAGAGAGAGCAAGGAAGAGAAAGGAAGGTCATCATAAATAACAAAGGAAAACAGGGAGAGAAAGCGAAGGAGAAAGCGGCGAGAAGCCAGCGGAAAGCGGCAAAGGAGGAGTGTGTGTAAAAGTGAGAGAAAGAAAGCGGCGAGGAAAACAGCGAGGAAAATGGCGAGGAAAGCAGCGAGGAGAAAGCGAAAGCGAGGAGAAATGACAGGAAAAGCCTAACTGAGGAAAAGAAAGAGTCTGTCTGTGGCAAGCGAGAGAGAGAACGGCGAGGAGGGGGGGCTGAGGAAAGACACGAAAGCGAAGGAGGCAGAGGAAGGAGTGTCTGTAGCAAGCAGAGAGAGAGCAGAACGAGGGAGAAGCCGAGCGAGGGAGAGGAGGAGGTGTAATGCGCAGCAAGCAAAGAAAGCTGGCAGGGAAAGCGACGGAGGCAGCCGGGGAGAACAGCAGAGAGGCGACGGGAAGCAGCGGGAGAAGGCAGCAGGAGAAGAAAGAGAGCAGGGAGAGGGAGAGGGTGTATGCTGCTGACAAAGCGAGGAGGCAAGCGGGGAGAGAGCAAGCAGGAAAGACGAAAGCGAAAGCGCGGGGAAGAGGGAGGTGTAATGCTGTGGCAGCGAGAGGCGGGGAGAAGGAGGTGTAATGCTGTGGCAGCGAGGAGAACGAGGGGAGAGGCAAGCGAGAAGAAAGCGAGGAGCGAGGCAAGCGGCCGAGGAAGAGGAGGGTGTAATGCACAATGGCAAAGCAATGGGAGGAGGTGTAATGCTGTGGCAAGTGAGAGAGAGAACGGCACAGGGGAGAGAGCCGGGCAAGCAGTGAGGAGAAGAGGAGAGGGTGTAATGCTGTGGCAAGCAGGGAGAGAGGAGGGTGTAATGCTGTGGCAGAGAGAGAGAGAGAGCAGACGAGCAAGGGAAAACGGGCGGGAGGTGTAATGCTGTGGCAAGCGAGAGGCGGCAGGAAGCAGCGGAGGCAAGCGGGGAAGGCTCAGCAAGGGAGAAGCGAGGGGCGCAGCGGCCGGCGCGAGCAGGGAGAGGGAGGTGTAATGCTGTGGCAGGCGGGGAGGAGATTGTGTGGCATTCGAGAGAGAGAACGGGCGGAAAGAACGAGCGGAGAGAGGGAAAGATTATATCTTCAGTAAACAGCAGAGAGAGAGAGAAGACGAGCGGGGGAGAGGTGGCAGGAGAGCAGGGAGAGGAAGGGTGTAATGCTGTAGCGAGAGAGAGAAAGCGGCAGAGGGAGAGAACAGACGAAGGAGGCAGGGCTCGCGAAAGTAGGCGAGCAGGAAGGCACGAGCGAGGAGACGGGGAGGAGGTGTGTCTGCGGCCAGAGAGAAAACGGCAAGGGAAAGTGAGCGGGGAGGGAGACGGCGAGGGAGAGAGCAAGCGAGAAGGCGGGGAAGGGAGGGTGTAGCTCACTGTGTATGAAAGCAGAGAGGCGAGAAAGGCGAAAGGTGGCGAGGAAGCCGAGCGGGAGAGAAGTGAGAGCGGCAGGAAGGCTGGAGAAGGTAAGAAGGCAGGGGGTTAGCAATATCAATAACAGCGAGGGAGAGAGAAGGGTGTAATGCTGTGGCAAGTGAGGAGAGAGAGCAGAAGCAGGGAGGAAAGCAAGCAGAGAGAGAGAAGGGTGTAATGCTGAAGAGAGCGGCGAGGGAGAGAGCAGCAAGAAAGAGAAGCAGGAGAGGCGAGATGAGAAAATGAAGCAGCGAGGAGAGCAGTGAGAGCGGAGGGTGTAATGCTGTGAGAAGGAGGGAGGTGTAGCTCTGCTCCTTAAGTGAGAGAGGAAACGAGAGAAGAGCGAGAGAAAGCAAGAAAGCGAGCGAGGAGAGAAGCTGACGGCGAGAGAAAGAGAAGAGGAGAATAGAGAGCAAACAGGGCTGAAAATGGCAAAGAAAGAAACAGCGAAATAACAAGGGAAAGTGAGAATAGAGCAGCAGGGAGGAAAGGCTGGTAAGGCGAGAGAAAAGAGAGCGAGCGAGGAGGAAAACAGCAGAGAAAGAAGAGAAAACAGGGAGAGAGAGGGAGGGTATAATGCTGTGACAAATGGGGAAGCAGTAGGGAGAAGGCAGGAGAGGGAGGGTGTGTACCTGGCATGCGCCAGCAGGGAGAGGCGGTAAGAAGACGAGGGAGGAAGGAGATATGTCTGTGACAGCGAGGAAAGTAGTAAGGAAGGGCGAGGGAGAGGAGGGTGTAATGCTGTGGTAAGCGGAGAGAGAGAGACGGGAGAGGAGGGGCGAGGGAGAGAGGAGGTGTATCTGTGGCAAGCAGGAGAAACCGCGGAAGGCAGCGAGGAGAGAGCAAGCGAGGAAGAGCGAGGAAAGCAGAGAGTGGGAGAGCGGGCGAGAGAGAAGGAGAGGGTGCATGCATGGCAGCAAGGAAAGCGGCAGGCTGCGAGGAAGGCTGCATGAGGGGCGAGCAGCGGTGGCGAGCAGCGGCGAAGGAAGACGAACGAGGGAGAGAGGGAGGGTGTAATGCTGTGGCAAGCGAGAGAGAGAGAGAAAGCAGCGGGGAGAAGAGCGGCGAGGAGAGAGGGAGGGTGTAATGCTGTGGCAAGCAGGAAGGCGAAGTAAGGAGAGGGAGGAAAGGGAATATATGTGGCATGGGAGGCAGTAGGGAGAGGGCAGGGGAGAGAGGGTGTAATGCTGTGGCAAGTGGGGAGAAAGCGAGTAAGAGGGCAAGGAAAGAAAGAAGCAGCGAGAGCGGAAAGAAAGAGAGCGGCGAGGAGAGGCGAGCGAGGAGAAGAGAAAGAGAGGGCGTATGAGGGAGAGAGAGAGAAAGAGAGGGCGGCGAGGAGAGAAGCAGAGCGAGGAGAGAAGAGGCAGGCGGGAGAGGGAGGGTGTAATGCTGTGGCAAGCGAGGGAGAGAGGGAGGGTGTAATGCTGTGGCAAGTGAGAGAGGGAAGCGGAAACAGAAGGAAGAAAAGAGAGAGCAGGCGAGAGAGCCGAGAACGAGGGGAAAAACTTGACGAGGAGAGAGAGAAGAAAGAGAGAGACGGCGAGGAAAAAAGAGAGAGCGAAGCGGGGAGAGAGAGAAAGAGAAAGAGCAAGCGAGAGAAGAAGCAGCGAGAAGAAGAAGAAAGAGGCCAGCAGGAAACAGCAAAGGAAGAAGCTCATAGTGGCCAAGGAAGAGGCGAGCGAGAAAAGAGAGAGAAGATGAGCAGCAGGGAAAGCGAGAAAAGATGGCGAGAGAAAGAAGGAAAAAGAGCGAGGAAGCGGCAAAGAGAGGAAAGGAAACAAGAGAGAGATGACGAGGAGAGGAGGGTGTAATGCTGTAGCAGCCGAGAGAGAGAGCGGAAGCGAGAGAAAGAGCGCGGGGAGAAGGCGGCGAGAAGAGAGAGAGAATGGGCGGCGAGGAAGACGAGAAAGTGAGCGAGAGAGAGAAAGAGAACGAACGAGGAGAGGAGCGACGAGGAAAAGGAGTGAGAATGAGCTTGAGCGAGGGGAGAACGAGAAAGTGAGCGAGAGAGAGAAAGAAGACGAACGAAGGGAGAGGAAACAAGCAAGGGAGAGAGAGAAGAGAGAGAGAGCAAGGGAGAGGGAGGTGTAATGCAACAAGTAGGGGAGAGGCAGGTAAAGGGAGGGAACTGAGGGAGAGGGAGGTGTGATTCTGTGGCAAGCGGGAGAGAACGGGAGAGTAGGGGAGAGAGGCAGGGAGAGGAAGGTGTAATGCGCAAGCAGCAGGGAGGCAGAGTAAGGAGAGAGGAGGCGAGGAAGAGGAGGGTGTGTGCTGGTAAGCAGAGAAGGCAGGGAGAGGGAACGAGAGGGAAGTGTCTGTGTTGAAGCAGGAAACAGCGAGGAAGGCATGAGGAGAAGCGGCGAGGAAGCTGAAGCGAGGAGAAGAAGGAGGGTGTAATGCTGTGGCAAGCGAGAGAGAGAGCGAGCGAGGAGAGAAGAGCCGAGGGAGAGAGGGAGGGTGTAATGTATGCCATGGAAAATAAGGAAAGAAATGAGGAAAGCAAGTGGCAAAGCAAAGGGAAGGCGAGCGAGGAGAGGAGGGTGTAATGCTGTGGCGAGAGAAAGCAGAAGCGAAGGAGAGAGCGAGCGAGAAGGCAAGCAGAGAGAGCAAGCGAGAGAGAGCGAGCGAAGGGAGAGGAGATTATGTCATGAAGAGAAGCGAGAAGAAAGAAAGCAGCGAGGAGAAGCAGAAGCAGGAAGAAATGAAGCGGCAGGAAAGAGCAAAGAAAGTAAACGCAAAAAAAGGCAAGAGAAGGCGAACGAGGGGAGAGGAAGAGGCAAAGAACGGAACGCGGGAAGAACGAAGGAAAGTGGCGAGAGAGAGAAAGAAGACGGCGGGGAGAGGCAAGCAGGCGGAAGCAACAGGGGAGAGCAGCGGAGAGAGAGAGAGGCAGGGAGAGAGAGGGAGGGTTTTAATGCTGTGACAAACGAGGGAGAACGAGTAAGGGAGAAGGGAGCGAGGAAAGGGAGAGTGTAATGTAACAAACGGGAGAGAGCCGTGGGAGAAGGAGGGCAGGAGAAGGAGGTCTAATGCTGTGGCAAGCGAGGAGAGAACGAACGGGAGAGAAGGCAGGAGAAGGGTGGGGGTGTATCACTGTGGCAAGCGTGGGAGAGCGAGAGTGGGGAGAGGGGGCGGGGGAGAGAGGGAGGGTGTAATGCTGTGGCAAGCGAGAGAGAGAGAGAGAGAAAGAGAGCGAGAGAGAGAGAGAGCGAGCGAGAGAGAGAGAGAGCGAGGGAGAGAGAGAGAGAGAATGAGAGCGAGCGAGGGAGAGAACGAGAAAGTGAGCGAGAGAGAGAAAGAGAGCGAGCGAGGGAGAGAGAGCGAGCGAGGGAGAGAGAGAGAAAGAGAGAGAGCGAGCGAGGGAGAGAGAGAGAGAGAGAGAGAGAGAGAGAGCGAGAGAGAGCGAGCGAGGGAGAGAGCAAGCGAGGAGAGAGCGAGCGAGGGAGAGAGCGAGCGAGGGAGAGAGCGAGCGAGGGAGAGAGAGAGAGAGAGAGAGAGAGAGAGAGAGCGAGCGAGGGAGAGAACGAGAAAGAGAGAGAGCGAGGGAGGGAGAGAGGGAGGGTGTAATGCTGTGGCAAGCGAGAGGGCGAGAGGATGTGTCGTTCCCCGAGGAGGCGGCGGGGTCGATGGCGCTGAAAGTCGATGCTACTGCCGCGTCCGCCACCGCGAGCCTGGATCTTCCCTGGCTTCAAGAGGGGAGGGGGAGGGGGAGGGGGGAGGGATGTTGGAGAAGGGGGAGGTGAAGATGGTGGAGGAAGAGAAGGAAAAGGGACACACGCATACACACACACACACGCGCATACACACGCACACACGTACACACACGACTATATATCTATCTATAAGTCTATCTGTCTAACTATCGATCCATCTATTTGTCTATCATTTTTTCTCACTCAATCTATCTATCAATATTTCTATCAATATCCATATTTACTTATTTATATCGATAGCTATCTGTCTATTTACCTATCTTTCATCTATATCTATATATCAGTCTATCTACTTATGTA
>BOPN01005042.1:27500-47500 GCA_017312705.2 Penaeus japonicus | reverse complement strand
TAATCACATTATCATTATTATAATTATCATTATCATTATTACTCATCATTATTATCATCATTATCGTAATTACCGTCATTATCAATATTACTATTATTATCATATCATTGTTTTACTATCGTGATAATGATAATGATGATAACAATAATGATTATAATAGCAATAAAGATATTGATAGTGACAAGTGTATGAATGTATGAATGCATATGACTGCTACCAATATTTTCACTTGCAGAAGTATTCAGTGTATCATAATTAACAAAAGTGTATATTTGCAATGTCTGATGATAATCTGATGTTCATAAAAAGGAGTGTGCAAAAATGCTTATTGTATGTAAACGTCATTTAAACAGATCTTAATAGGATTAACGGCAGTAGTAATAGTATGGATTTGATATCTGATATGGATATTATTCTATGAAAAAAAAAAAAAACATATATAAAAGGTATGATAAATTCGACACTACAAGATTTGTAACTATTTCGAAATATCTTTTCCAACAGAATTTATTAAATAATATTATACATATTTACATTCATATATTAGCTTTGTCTCCCTTCAACCCTAAAAAAGAAAGAGAGAGAGAGAATGCACACACACAACACAAACACACAAACACAAACACAAACACAAACACAAACACAAACACAAACACAACGCAACACAACACAACACAACACAACACAACACAACACAACACAACACAACACAAAATATATATATATATATATATATATATATATATATATATATATATATATATATATATAAGAAAGACCTACTATAAAAGGTACACTATATCTAAGCGGTCATACACCCTCTTACACTCTCCTGCAAAGAAACCATAGTGCTGCTTCTCTACATGGTCTTCATAGGGGTTAATCATAGGTGTTGCCGTGATGTAAGGAACAATTTTCAATATGATGAGTATGCTGGATGATTTAGTATGGTTCATTTTTATTAATTGACTTATAAAGCTAATGAATCTGATTACGATAGGACGACTGATGATGTTTTGTTTTATCATCATGTCCTTACGTCATGAATTGGATAGGATATGTATCTTCAAGCTGAGGAAGACGATGAGTCACGCCTCATGATTCATCGAAGGGGGTGACTCATCAGTAGCCAATAGGGACAAGGACTATCAGCGATTATTCATCACTATTATTCTGACTCTTACTGTATAGGTTATGGTGAAAGCTACTGTTTTTTTCTCTAATATTACAGTTCTTAATGATCATTGTCACCATGGTTATTGTTATCACCATTGTTATGATTATCGTTATCATTGTTATCACTATTATTATTATCATTAATATTAGCATTATTATTACTATCATTTTCAAAGTTATTATCATTTTCGTGATCATTATTGCTATTATTATCATTACCATTATCATTATCACTATCAACATTACTACAGCTACTCCTACTATTAGCATTATAATCATTACATTATCATCATCATCATAATCTTTATTATCACAATCATTACCATAATCCTCATCATCATTACTGTCATTAATGTTATTATCATCACCATTACTATCATTAACATCAATCACCATTATCATTACTATCATTAACATCATTGTCATTATAGTGTGAAGGCAGAGTGAGTGAGAGTGAGTAAAGTGACAATACACAGAACGAAAGAGAGAGAAAAGAAAAAAGAGAAAACAAGAAGTGAGAGAGAGAGAGAGAGAAAGTGACAGAAAGCGAACGAAACGGGAGTCCATATTTCCAGGTTGCGGGAGAAAGTGCCAAGCTGCGACGCTGGCCTTGGCGAATCGGCACTTTCCTTTCTCCCAAAGACATCTGTCTGTCTCGCTGTCTTCCGCTCCTTGCCGCAGCCTCCCTGCAACCAATCGATGTTCCTTGTAAGGTTTCATCTCCTAGTAGAAAGAACAGCGGTTAGTAGCCTTGGTAGGAGGAACAGAAACAGTGGTAAATAGCTCTACTAGGAGGAGCAGAAGCAGTAGTAAATATTCCCAGCAGAAAAAAACAGAATCTGTGGTAAATAGCCTTGATAGGAGGAGCAGAAGCAATGGTAAATAGCCCTGGTAGGAGGAGCAGAAGCAGTGGTAAATAGCCCTGGTAGGAGGAGCAGAAGCAGTGGTAAATAGCCCTGGTAGGAGGAGCAGAAGCAATGGTAAATAGCCCTGGTAGGAGGAGCAGAAGCAGTGGTAAATAGCCTTGATAGGAGGAGCAGAAGCAGTGGTAAATAGCCCTGATAGGAGGAGCAGAAGCAGTGGTAAATAGCCCTGGTAGGAGGAGCAGAAGCAATGGTAAATAGCCCTGGTAGGAGGAGCAGAAGCAGTGGTAAATAGCCTTGATAGGAGGAGCAGAAGCAGTGGTAAATAGCCCTGGTAGGAGGAGCAGAAGCAATGGTAAATAGCCCTGGTAGGAGGAGCAGAAGCAGTGGTAAATAGCCCTGGTAGGAGGAGCAGAAGCAGTGGTAAATAGCCCCTGATAGGAGGAGCAGAAGCAGTGGTAAATAGCCCTGGTAGGAGGCGTAGAAGAGATAGCGTGTAGCTCTAACAGGAGGAGCAGAAGCAATATCGGTGCAAGTAGTCTTAGTAGAAGCAGTAGCGAGTAGCCCTGGCAGGAAGAGCAGAAGCAGTAACGAGTAGCCTTCGTAGGAGAAGGAGAAGCTAGTAGCATAAAGTAAGAAGAGCAGAGGCAGTGCCAGTAGCCCAGGCAGGCAGAACGCTCATTAGAGCAGGGAGCGCTGGGGGCAGGCACGCAGGCAAGCGAGTTGAAAGGCCGATGGGCGTGTGAACTGGGCGTGCGGGCGGGGTCCATGTCATTACACGCCACGGCAACTTTCCCTCGCTGGCTCCACCTCGGGCTTTGTTCACTCGCTCCGACCCCACGCGCGGACTGACGGCGCCCTCGCTCTGGCTCTCTCTCTTTCTCTCTCTGGCTGTGCCTCTTTCTCTCTGGCTTTGGTTCTCTTTCTCTTGCGCTGGCTATTTCTGTCGTCCACTCTCTCTTTCACTGGCTCCCTCTCTTTGCGTGTGGCTCTCTCACTTCCTTTCTTGCTCTAGCTCTCTTTCTCTCTCCCTCTCTCTCTTTCTGTCTGGGTCTCTCTATTTACATACACACACACATATCCCTCATCTCATGCTAACGCAAACATCAATTTCTAGTAGACTACCATGAAAGAAATGCTCATGTCTCATAATCTCTGTAGCTCAGATGGAAAAATATAAACTTCAAATATTTATCAGTGAGCCCGAAGTTAAGATGAAATAGATCTCAGACGTTTCGGTACTCTGTACATTAAAAAACAGGATAAATAAACAGACAAATTTAGAAATCGTGACTTGCCTCTCACCATCGGAAACTAACTTCCTTGTGTAGGGTGTATGTGTTTGTGTGTGTGCGTATGTGTGTGTATGTGTGTGTGTGTGTATGTGTGTATGTGTGTTTATGAACGGAACGTCTTTAAGATAATTATCTGATATTCCATCCTCTGAAACTCACTTAAACCATCTTACAGTGTTTCAGAATCTTGTCTGAAATGAATCTAGACTGAAGAAACACTTCGAAGAAATAATTCCGGTATTTCTTAAATGAATATCCTTTTCCTCACTCCAGTCGAGTTAGCAAAATGCACCTTCCACACAAGGCGGTTTCTGTATTCACGATGATTTTGGAATTCTGTTCTGTTTTCCACGTAATTATTTCTGACTCTATGTTCACACAAAACTTGGAAGAGATCTAGTGTTATATATTCCTATACACATGCTTTCGTTAGGTCTTTCTGTTGATGGGAATGAGAATTTGTTTATGGCTGATTGTTAGGGGATCTTTGCCAAATTTTAAAGGTTATGTCACCTTCATTTTGTTGATTATGACACTTGGTTCTGCATTGGAAACTTTCCCTTTTGCTTTCCACAAACGCATATCCATGGGTACAAGCAGAGATAGATATTCCTGGTTACAGTCAATTGCTTTTTTTATCTTTGTGATAAAAATGAAAGTTTTTCTCTTTCTTATTTCATGTTGAAAAGCTGTATTTTTTTATTGTTTTCATAACCACATTGTAAAGAATACATACTGTAATATGCTCGGTAGCACCTCAAGCCAGATCCGAAATCTGCTAAGAGTCATATCTTTATAATGTAAAAACAGATACGATTTTACATCGATTGTATAATATGATTTATAACAGACACACCTATACACAAACACATAATGTTGTAATCAAAACAACGAAATACATTATGTTGTGCCTATGAATCCTTCACAGGCACACAAGCAAAACACAAACACTCAGATAGAAAGACACACACACACCATCACTATATACATCACCCTTTACACCATCAGCATCCTCACCACTCCGATCACCACCACCACCATTGTGTTCTAACCCTTTCCCACTTCCCTGTGTATTTTATCCCCCAACCGCTGGCTTTGCAATGGCAGCTGGCAAGGGATGCAACAACTTCCGGGTCTGCTTGCAATGCTTGTTTACATCGGATAGTTCTCCCGACTGTCAATGTTTTCTGTTCTTGTTCGACTGCTATTTTAGTATACATTGTAGGGGGCTCCGGACTGTGAGTTGCACTTGATATTTGTGGAATAAAAGCGCTTGAGATGTGAGATGGGTGTGGGCGGGGATGAGGTAAGGGGGAGTTGGGGTGGGTGGGTTGTGACGCTTGTATTTGTATGGGTGTGTCTGACGGATTGTGGATGTGTATGTTTGTGTGGCTTGCTGTGTGTCTGATTTTGTTCTGGTTGTTGTGGCTGTGTATCTTGATTTATCTGTTTGATTGCCCCCCAACCTTTTTCTTTCTTTCTTTCTTCCTCTCTCTCTCTCTCTCTCTCTCTCTCTCTCTCTCTGTCTCTGACTATCTATCCATCTATCTGTCTGTCTCTATCTATCTCATTTTTCCATCATATTATTATCATCCATATACTGAAACAACTAAATTCAAGGTCACATATCACAATCTTCAAAGTAAACGGATAGCAATCAATAATGGTAACAGTCACAACAATAATGATAGCAACAATACTACTACCACCACTACTACTAACAATAATGACAACAATAAAAAGTAGGTACCGAAACAATAGCTGACCTGAGGCTGTGAAATTTTCTCCCCTTTGCTAACACTATAACAACAGTGAATGTCGGTGGTCCAGTAACATGCATAGTTACTGCTTATTTTGTACATGCATTCCCACGTATGGTCTTCAATTCTTCATATTTTCTATCTTCATCATACTAAGACAGTATTGCATTGCATCATTTGCAATATGTGATACTACGCAATCTGAACCCCAAGGCTTCTGCTTACCGTTTTTCTTAATTAATCTCTCAGCTGGAAGGAAACTCGTTCGTATCAGTGTGTCGAATTACAATCATGATAAAAGATAATGCTTTTAACTACTGTATTTGATCTTTGTACTTACATTAGTGATATATAAGTAGTTTAAAAAAGGGCTTAAAGCTTGGGACGTGTATGTTTGTGATTTTATTGCTGTCGGGATAATAGTTTCAGAGGAATAAAGTTATTGTCAATTTTATTTTCTTCTTCTCCTCTCTCCTTCTTTCCGTCCTTCCTTCCTTCTCGGCTTCTTTTCAGCAGCCTCGTCCTTTTCCGAGAAATTCCTCTTATACATCGTTCTTTCAACTTTTTTTTTTTTTTTTTTTTTTTTACACGGTTATCTCTTGTGGTCCCGACCCTCTTCCTTGCATGACCTCTGACATTCAGAACGACCTCTCCTCCACTCTCCCCTCTTTTCTCTTGGTACCCCTCTATCTCCCCCCCCCCCCTTCCTCATCCGTCGCACTTTTCTTCTCCCTCTCTTACACTCCTTCTTCTCCTCATCCTCTCTTCCCTTTCATCCTTCTTCTTCCTTCCCCTCTTTCTCTTTACCTCTTCCTTCCACTCTTCTTCCCTCCCCCATCCTCACTTCCTCCTCCTTCTTTCCCCTCTTACACTCTCTCCTCCTTCCTCCCCAAGTCCTCCTCACTCTCATTTCTTCCCCTCTTTCTCTCTCCTCCTTCCTCCTCACTCTCATTCCTTCCCCCCTCTCTCTCTTTCCCCCTTCCTCCCCACCTCCTCCCCTCCCCCATCCTCACTCCTTCCTCCCCTCTCTCTCTTTCCCCCTTCATCCCCACTCCCTCCCTCATTTCCCATTCTCACTCTTTCTTCCCCTCTTCCATTCGCTCGCTTTATCACCCATCCGTCCGCTTCTTTCCTCTCATTCTTTATTCACTTAGCTCTCTTGTTCCTCTGACATTTTCGAGCTTTTGGAGATAGATGTCGATAGATAAATAGATTGATAGATTGATTAATAGATAGATAAACATATAAATATGTATGTGTAGAAATAGATAGATAGATAGACAAACAGACGGAGAGAGAGAGAGAGAGAGAGAGAGAGAGAGAGAGAGAGAGAGAGAGAGAGAGAGAGAGAGAATAGTTAAAGAGAGAGAACAGTTAGAGAGAGAGAAAAAAAAAGAAAGAAAGAGAGAAAGAAAGAGAGAGAGAGAGAAAGAGAGAGAGAGAGAGAGAGAGAGAGAGAGAGAATAGAAAAAGAGAGAGAACAGAGAGAGAGAGAGAGAGAGAGAGAGAGAGAGAGAGAGAGAGAGAGAGAGAGAGAGAGAGAGAGAGAGAGAGAGAGAGAGAGAGAGAGAGAGAGAGAGAGAGAGAGAAAGAAAGAAAGAGAGAGAGAGAGAGATAAAAAACAAACAAACACGAAAAACGAACAGATAGGCAGATAGATAGACAGACAGACATATAAAACAGAGAGACAGATAGACAGAGAATCCTTGCGGCCTGCGATGTTCCCTCCGCCAGAGAGATAACCGAGGGAGGCCCAGGCACTCGCCACCAGCCCGGCAGCGGGTGGAGTATGCAAACACCTCTCATGGCTTGGATTCATTAATACAAAACAGGGAGCAGGGCTGTTGCTCAGGCTTTTTAAGGCTTGTTTAAGACTCATGCACACGCACACTGAAAGCAGTCTGCCTTCGTTTAAGCAGTGGGAGCAATAGGGGACTGAGGGGGTCTGAGGCTGCTGGGAGGAAGGGCGTGGGTTGTGAGCGAGGGGGGTGGGGGGCTGAGAGGGAAGGAGAGAGAAAGAGAGAGAGATGGTAGGGAGGGAGAGAGTGAGAGGAAGGGAGAGGGAGAGGGAGAGGGAGAGAAAAAGGGAGAGGGAGAGGGAGAGAAAGAGATAGAGATAGAGAATGAGAGAGAGAGAAAGAGAGATAGAGAGAAGAGGGAGAGGGAGAGAAAGAGAAAACTCTCCCCTTTTCTCTCTCTCTTTAACACTGCTGAAAGAGTGACGGAGTGAAAAAGCTCTCTCTCTTCTCTCTTTCTCTCTCTCTCTCTCTCTCCCTCCCTCCCTCCCTCCCTCCCCCTCCCCCCCTCTCTCTCTCTCACACACACACTCTCACTCTCATTCTCTCACACACTCTCACTCTCATTCTCTCACACTCACTCTCTCCCCCTATCCTAATCTACTCAATACACCCAACCTTCGAAACAATCACACCTACACGCGTACCATCACCATTCTAATTAATACACACGAACTCACTATATCTATACACTATAAAACTGTCCTTCACCCTTCATAGAATTAACACTGTCGTCTATAACCACGACCTAATAAATTCAATTGGCTATTTCTATGCCCATATAATCAACAGCCTTCTCCGAATTCACGCAATTAACTCGATATCAACATCAGCTTCGATCCTACGTAAGTGTAATTAAAGCGATGGTCTCTGTGAGTATTGGTGATAACGACCCTTGCGTGTAATAGTGTAATCCACGGTAAGTCATTCACTATAACAGTCCGTCTCTGAAATTCATTTGTTTGATTTATTTTCTTGGTGTTGAATTGCTTTTTTGTTTGTCGTATTTGTTTGGTGTTATTGTTTTTAATTATTAATGTGGATATTGATTGGTGTTGTTTTGGTTTTAGGCTTATTTGGTTAACATGTTGATGCTGATATTGATAATTTTCTTATTTTCTGAATATGAAATCTATTTTTCATTTCCATCTTTTTAAAATTATTCATGTTGTTGTTTTTTTTAGTTTTTATTTTGACTGAATGGCCGTAATCATGACTGTTTCGTTATTCGTACTGTTTAATCTTAGTTTTACTTTTATTTCTGTGCTTTCATGATGTTTTCTTTTCTTAGTGTGACTAAATCATTGCATTTTTTTCTAAGTGACTGTAACATGTAATATGTGCTTATATCATATTTGAGACAAAATTTGTTTTAACTTTAGGTGAGAATTCGAGTCAAGTAATGTGTAATGGGACTGATAAACAGTTCCACGTTATGTCATCTTTATGCTTGATGGACCAGAAGTACTCTGTCTACATCTCTCCCTATATCTAGTTGTCCCTCTAACTTTCTCTCTCTCTCTCTCTCTCTATCTCTATTTCTCTCTATCTCTCTCTATCTCAATCTCTCTATCTCTCTCTCTATCTCAATTTCTCTCTCTCTCTCTCTCTCTCCCTCTCGTTCTCTATCCATCTATCTACCTATCTTTCGCTTCAACTCCCTCCCTCCTCTATGCCAATTCCAGCACGAAATAGCTTCGTCTGCATTTTATATACTTTTCTTTCACCAATACCAAGGTGATGATCAGTTTATATTTTTGACTGACTTTGTGTTTGCTCTTTTGCCGATTTGAAGGATGGCAATACAGCTATTTATTCACTTCATTTATATTCAAAACAGCTTACAATGCAACGTCCATCTATCATATCCTAGTTGGTCAAATTTTTGTTTCTCGACTTGCACATACTATTTTGATTAATCTTCTTTTCTTCTTTCTTTTTTATCTCGTGTTTTTTTAACCGGACTTTCACACCTGTATATATTCGCGTTATGTTTTCCTCACCTGTATACACGTTCTCTTGATATAATAAGCTCCTTGACGTGTTTTTAACTCATTCTTTTAATTCTGTGATCATTCTATCTTTATTCATTTTGTTCGTTATCTTCGTTCGATTTGATTCCTGTTATCGATTTGTTCTTTTCCTATTCGCATTCGTATCCTTATTTGTCATTCGTTTTTCATTAACATAATCTGCTCTCTCCTCGCCGCTCGCCTTGTGTATCTATTCTGACCACTGTCCATTTGAAGCCAAAGAATGGGGGGGGTAGGTGGGAAGGAGGGGGGTGAAGGAGGGGGGGGTGAAGGAGGGGGGATGAAAGAGGGGGGGATGAAGGCAGGAAGGGATGGGAGGAGGGGGGAAGGGAGGGCAAGGAGGGAAGAAAACGAGGAGGGGGAGGGAGGGGATGGGAGAGGATGGGAGCTGAAGGAAGAGGATGGGAGGAGAAGGGAGGAGATGGGAGGGGATGAAAAGAGATAAAGGAAGGGAAAGAAGGGAAGAACACAAGGTAGGGGGAGGGAGGGAGGAGATGAAGGAAGGACAGTCAGAGGTGAGGGAAAGGAAGAGGAAGAGGGAGAGTGTAGGGTAGGAAAGGGGGAAGGCACGGAAGGAGAGGAAGGGAAAGGGGAAAGGAAGGAAGGAAAAGGAGGAAAAGGACAAAGAAAAGGATGGAAGAGAAGGGAAAGGGGGGAGGAGAAGAGAAAGGGGGAAAGGGAATGGAAGGAGGAGGGAACTGCTAGACAAAGAAGGAGGACGAGCAGAGGCTTAGAAGGACATCGCATTGACGATCAGTTGGATAATTACCAACACCGGTTTAAGAGTGAAGGTTAACTAACGGAGGGAGAAGGAGGGGGGGGGGGGCGGGGGTAGTGGTGGAGGAGATGGGGGATAAGGAGGGAGGAGAAGGAGAAAATGAAAGGAGAAAGAGGAGGTGGATGGAGGAAAGTGCGATGGACTGTAATAGAAAGGAGAAAGGAAAGGGAAGGGAATGAAGAGGAATAGGAGAATGGAGTAAAGGGGAGGGAAAGGGAGGGTGAAAAGGGAAGGAGAGGAAATGGGAAGCAGATGGAAAGGGGGGGGGGCGGGTGAGGAAAGGAGAAGGAAAGGGAAGGAGAGGGAAAGGGAAGGAGAGGGAAATGGAAGGAGAGGGAAAGGGAAGGAGAGGGAAAGGGAAGGATAGGGAAAGGGAAGGAAAGAGAAAGGGAAGGAGAGGGGAAGGGGAGGAAAGGGAAAGGGAAGGAGAGGGAAAGGGAAGGAGAGGGAGAGGGAGGGATAGAAAGACGGGAGCTGAGTAGAGGGAAAATGAAGATGCCTGGAGAGAAACGAGAGAGACACAAATGGTGAAAGGAGACGAAAGGGGAAAAGGGTAAGAAGAGAGGGATAGAAAAAAGGAAGAGGATGGAAAAAAAATGGAAAAGGCGAGGCGGAAGAAGAGAGAAGGGGTAGTCTTTCAGATTCTGATTTGATTTAATTTGAAAAGTTGATTATCATAAGGATTTAATTCCATGAAAAAAAAAAAGCAGGGGGAGATGGCAGAGTGTCTAGCAAAACTGAAATTGCACTGAAATTGCACCTTCATGTAACCAAAAGAGACTACAGCAAAGTGCTCACCGTATTTAGGTGATATATTCCTTTATAAAAAAAAAGAGAGAAAAAAAAACACTAATCATATAAAGAATAAGACCAGTTTTTCTTCAAGTCCTTAAAGTTCCAATATACTTGAAGTCTTTTGTCAGCTGATCATTTCTGTGTCCCACTACAGTCTGCAGAAGTTATTGTGCAAGGAGTGTAAACATCCTCTCCTGGAAGCGGAGTTGTTGCACAATCTGTTGCTGCATCAGAGCCATCATCTGCTCTATTTTCAGGATCAACATTTCCAACAGGGTTTCTGTTGCCATTTCCTTTTGTTGGGTCTTTGTGTAGCCTTTCGTGATGAAGAGGAAGCTTGAAACTGCGGCAGCTGGCGTCAAACCTGGAGCTGGAGGGACAAAAAGTTCGAAGTATATTGTGTAATCGTTATCTTTCTTATCTTTCTCTCGAATACCTGGAAGTTCGGATTCATCGTTAAGGCTTGGTGAGGGAGGATTGTTTTTTTTTTTGTTTGTTTGTTTGTTTGTTTTCTTCTCATCTTTTGAGAGATGATTAGCATTATGCTCAAGGTTACGTTTGACACATTTCCAAGGGATATATTTCTTTTCCCTGTGATATTTTATCCGGGCGTGTTTTGAGCTTGCGTGGGCACGGTTGCACGTCAAAGAAGAAGAAGAAGAAAAAAAAAAGTTATTCAAGGTCCATGTTCCCGTTTTGAACAGTTGGAATAAAAAATTAGTATGACGCATCTTAATGTATTACTACCCCCCCTCCTCCCATTCCTGGAGACATTTGAGAAAAAAGGCGTAAAGAAGGAGGGAATTGGAAGAGAGAAGAAAAGAAGAAATAAGGAGATGTGGGCTATGAGGAAAAAGAAAGGAAGGGAAGAGGAAAAAAATAAGGAGAAGGTAGAGTAAGCTGGGAAAATAGGGAAATAGGGAAGAAAAGAAGAAGAAGGGTGATAGAGAGAGGAGATGGGAAGGAGGTAGGAGAGGTATTTAATGTTCACTATAAATTCCACTTTAATAGGATGAAAGCTGGATAGAGCATATGCAGATTTTCTACCACACTTAAGATATTACAAAAAGTATAAAGACAGTATTATCATCTCTATCAATGGTATCATCATTTTTATTATCACTATTTCCTTATAATCATAATTATTATCATCATTACTGGTGGGTTAAAATCGAAAATGCTAATATTACGAGTATCATCATTGTCATTATTATTGCAATGATTATCATCATCATCCTCACCACATCATCATCATTGTCAATATAACTATTACTTTTTTTTTGCTTTGTTACTATTTTAATGATCCTTGTAATAATTCATATCACGAGTGTTAATATCATGATCATTATCATAAGACTTAAGATAAGATGATCTTTATTATTCTTATCATTATGAATTGTTATCATTAATCTATTATCATTGACATTATCTTTGTTATTACGATTGTTATTATCACTATTGGCACTAGTAATACCATAATCATCATAATTTCCATCGATACCATAATCAGCATTGTTATACTTCCCATTTCTCAGAGCAACTGCCTGTAAACATAAGAAGAGCGAAGGGCACTCACACTCCAAGGAAACAAAAGAGAGAAATGACGTATCTTCCAAGACCCATATAAGGAAGACTGAAACCTCTTAAAAGCCTCGCGCAGGATCTGATCCCTTCATGACCAAAAATGGGGAAGACTGGACCTCCTCAAGGTCGCTCATGACGCAGGTGCATACTGGATTGTCCATGGGAATCATGCACACGTGGGGGCGGGATCACATGTTGTTGTTTTTTTCGTCGTCGCTTGCATGAGATGAGAAGCTGTGGTTCTTCTCTTCTGTGGCACAAGCACAAGCTACCAAAAATACCGATGTTTTGGTATTCCGAGCCTGTTCTAACCTGTAAGATCTTTTTAAACAAGTGAGTGTCGCTGATTCCCCTGTTGACGTAATTTTTTCTTGTCAATGCCTTTTCGGTTTTGATGCTGTGTGGGTTGTATTTTACTTGATCAAGAGCAAGATTTTAGCAAGGTATTCTTAGCTTATATCATGACCCTGTGAAATTCTGTCACATTATGAATATCTAATTATTCTTTCAGATCTAAATTGAAACGCTGTTGAAACGCATATACTCGTAATAGACACATACTTTAATTATGCAACATATTTCTGGTATATTCTTGATATTACAATTATCCAGTATCCCCAAGAATGGGAGATCATGAGGTTAACATTCAACATTATCATAGTCTTCTGTCTCGGTGAGAGCGGCGTTGATGACATCCCGTTTTCGTTTTGGCCATGGCTGAATTATCATAGAAAACGGAGTACATGACTAACACTCGCACACCCGCGCATAAATATCTCTGAAATCTAACCTTACTTACAAATCTATCTATATAAACATAATTTATAATGATGAAGTTATGGTGTACATATTTACAAGTGAACAGAATCATGAGAAATGCAAAGCTTGGCGAGAGGAAAGCGCCCAGCCCACAAATTAGGCAATTCTCACGAGGAATTTCTCTATCCAAAAAGGGCAGTGGTTCTTCTATGCCGAGGAGTGGATAGAAAAGTATTTTAGCGAACATTCACTTTGACATTTTGGTCTCAGATATCTGCATTGGGTAATGAAAAAAAGAATTCTAGATATCTTGTGCATTTTCGTGAAAGTCTCTGTAACTGCAGACGTGTGACTTAGTTGCTAGCACTTCTCTAGCAAATGGAGTACTTTGCAGTCACACCCAGTACATGTAGATTCGCAAAGTATGAGCACGGAGAAACAGAAAGTGCATGCATTCCTATCTCTGTGTGTGCGAGAGACGGTTGGGCCAGGTTATCATATCAGCGCGTGCGCGCGCCAGCTCCCGCTCACGTGAACGGCAGGACCGGTGCGGGGACGCTAAACTTACTTTCCAAAGATAAAACATTGGCTGAGTATTCTGCTCATCTGCCCGGCGCTCCTCGGGTGGGCGGGGTGACGAAGGGGGGGCGGGGGCGGGGAGGGCTCGCCTGGGGGGGGGGGAGGGGGTGCTGAGGGTAAGAGCCGAGTATGAAATAAGTTGCAGGGAAGGGATGAAGATGTGGCGAGGCAGGCCGGGGCTGCAGGGCGCGAGGGCGAGCAGCAGGGAGAGAGGAAGGAACCAGATGTGGTGATGATGAACCGAGATGAGCAAAGCAAAGCAGAAGCCACAGGTAGGTCGTGAGGACGGCGCCGAGGAGGTCCGGAGGAGGGAGGGAGGGAGGGATAGAGGGAGGGGAAAGCGAGGGAGGGAGGACACCAGTGGATGGTGACGGGAGGGAGGGAGGGAGCCAGGAGGCAGGGAGGAGGGAGGGGCGGAAGGAGGAGAGAGGTTAGGGGGGGAGGGGGCGCGGGAGGGAGGGGTCAGAGGTGAGGTGTGAGTGGCCAGACCGTGTCTTGCCGAGCCACCTGAACTGGTTTACCTGCCCGAGGGAGCCGCTTGCTCTCTCTGTCGGCAGGAGGTTGCGAACGGGCCCCTGGGGAGGAGCAGCGGCGCCCTCCCTGCCGAATAAAGTAAGACAGCGCCCCATGCATGAGGGTACAAGTCCATATCAATAGAAGCATGCTAATAGCCCCATACACAAGGGCGCGGCGTCTTCACAGAGCTGCACCGACGACAAGCCATTCTCAGAGCGACCGAGTGGGATTGTACCTGTGCTGGAGTTCGCTGCCTCTTGTAACACACAGAGGAACATACACAGCGTCGTGGGCACGGGCCATGTGTATGCAATAACGCGAAAGAGAAAACAAGTTGAGAAGGAAAAGGAGTCGAAATGTTTAAAAATACATCTCGTACGGAGGAAGAACTAACGTGATGCAACTGTATTATGAGTCATGTACAGTAGAAGGCTCGAGTGTACATTCTAGAGACACGAAATATCTCTCATGCTCGACGAGTTTCTGATGTCCCTCTGGCACATCATCGAGGGGCATTTGGCAATCTGGAAAAGAGAAATGTTAAAGCAATTACCCGACGCAGAATTATTCGTTCAAAAATACTTCAATGTTGACATACTAACGATTGAAACAGGAACATCGGCTTGAGGCCAAAGAAACTCATGGGAACGTATTCATAACGACCTGCTTCTGCGCTGCTATTGCTACATTCACACCGCGCTTAACAGTCACTGCATCAAACTAAACAGGGACGCGAACAAACTCACATTTCATGCCTTCTCACCTGTCAAGCTCACTCACAGCTCACCGACCCGCACGCCCCGCTCTTCATACCAGGCACAAATTACATTACAATAAACGTCATATCTCATTTAACCTCCCACCTCAACCTACCATAGACTGACTCCGCCTCGGGGAAGGGCAGGAAATGAGTTACTAAAGGAGGAATCCGAAGAGCCTGGTGCTGGAGCCTCTTTTCGGCCCCTCGTGCACTCCAGGTGGCCGTACAAGCGGCAGTGATTTCCGCTCTACCTATTTACTCTCTCTCTCTCTCTCTGCTTTTTTTCTCTCTTTCTACCTCTCTACCTGTCTATTTTTTCTGTCTTGTTTGTTCTCTCTCTCTCTCTCTCTCTCTCTCTCTCTCTCTCTCTCTCTCTCTCTCTGTATCCCTTCATTTCTCCTTACTTTATAAGTTTCATATCTTCATTAATATTTCAATCCCTGCAAGTGTTCATACCTGGTACTCTTGAAAGGCACCTTGACCCATGTACGCCCTGCTATATGCCTGTTATGCAGCGCCAAGCCCCATTTCTCCTTGGTGGATTCTGTACCTTTGGGAACCGTCTTCCCTTCCTCCTCCTCGATCGCCCTCCATCACGAAGACTCGCTACAGTAGGGTTTCTGGACCTTTAGTCATCGACCATAAAGAACGTCGAGGGGGCCCAGTCGATCATCCAGACGGGAAGGCGCGTTTTTGTGTATTCATGCAAAATCACCAGCGGACAAACGGTGCCGATACAAAACGTCGACATATTTTAGATCGGTTCTTTATCTTATGGCCGGTCTGCGCTCCGTGGAAAGTGCTGGAGGGCCGGGGAGGACCTTTTTAGGATGTGCCGTAAAAAATAAAATACAGTTGTTCCACAGGGGGGTTGACAGGACCTCATCAACGGGGGTTTTATATCGTTTGTGTTGGAAATTATGTGAGGATGTGCTAGCAACACGCCGCTATGTGTCCAGAATGACTAAAAGAAGAAAAAAAAAATGTTTATCTCTCTACTAGCTTTGAATAGCAATATGCTCGGCGATTCTTCTCTGCGATCGCAATCTGACATCAGATGAGACGAACGACTCGTCAGAGAGGGCGAGAAGGCGAGAGCACGACTCGCAACGACGCATTTTCAGCCTTTCACGAGATATGAAATCCGAAGTTACCTAACCCCGACGACTGCAGGTGGAAGCGGGCGGCGGCGTTACCTGTGACCTGGCAACACCGTTCTCCTCCGATGGTCGGTCCACATCCCCTCCTCCTCCTCCTCCTCTTCCTCCTCCCTGCCCTCCTCCTCCCTTCCTCCCCGACGGCCCACCTGGCACACCCAACGCCACTCGGCCGAACCTCTGGGCGCAGGCTGCTATGGCATGCATCGTCACACTCACTGGGGGGGAAAAGGCAAGTGCGAACGCGCTTGGGACGCCCCAACGCCGCCCTGCTTGCTTCTCCACCGACGTAAATGACGGCGGACAAGAAGCTAAAAGCAGAAAGGCGCTTCCCTGACTTGCGGAATGAACATAATAATCAGACGAGGAGCAATGCTTCCTCCGCCCCCAGAGCTTTCCCTTATCTGAGCACCGACGCACGCACGCACACACACGTTACCTGGCAGCTCTCCAGTAAGTGAAACGTGGAACAACATATGCGCTTCTTCCTCTCAAAGAATCGAATACCTGCACCTCCCTTCTCGCCAGAACCACGAAAGCAACATACCATGAGGCGAAAAATATGCTAGCACAAAAGCTGGCACACAAGAAGAGAGAAAGAGCGAGTATGATATCAGCTGACAGTGTAAAGGTCACAGCAACTGTTTTGTCATGGGAGTTTCCAAGCCAGACCGACGCCGTGGATTTTCATCGCCAGCATGAGGGAATGTTGCAGACGAGAAATAGATTCACGGCTCATGAGGCGTCGTTGATCGTCATTGTGCAACACAAGCTGATGACACGGTGTAAGGGAAGGGCGGAGGAAAGCCGAGAGAGTTGAGTTGAATCTTGCAATCCGTTCTGGCTGAAAGGCGTGGATTTGATATGCATCATTTTTTTTTCGTCAGTAGGTAACAGTTGTTTTAGTCGCCTTGCTTTTATAGCTAGCATTTGTTTTGATAGTTACGTCTTTCCTCTGTCAGTATATGCGGATACATCATGCTAATAGGACGGCAAAGTTACAGAACGAGCACAGGCCTTCCGCCCCACAGACTTTTTTTTTTCCCTGCGGTGTTCACGGGGAAGGAAGTACGGCTGTATCAAAATTTGTAGAGCTGAGGAACAACTTCGAAAACGCCTCGGGAAAGAGAAGTTATTATCGAAGTTTAAATGTATCCAGCTGTCACCTTGCTTCAGAAAAAAAAAAAATATATATAGTTTGGTTTTCTCCCGATCCAAACAGCTGCCGTTTTACCTTCTCTCGCCAAGCCTCAGTCTCACGACATAAAGGGGGTTAAAAAATGTGGCATCATGCAGAGAAATGCATCCGAAGATATAAAATCCCACAGGTTTTTCGCTCGCGTGTTTTCATATCGGTCATACACGATACAGGTGGTGGAGGTGGAAGTGGTTGTGTATGACATTTCGTTCTTGCTGTGTGATTGCAGGTGAAACACATGCTCTGTTTTTTTTTAAAGATTTGGAAGATTTTTAGATTGACAAGGGATTATATCAATATCTCTATATATTCATATTAACAACATACTAGTTTTTATATGTGTAACTTTATCTACACAGCTATCATTTTGTTTTACTTTTGTTAGAGGAGAATTTAAGAAGTTGATCTTACGTTGGGATTTTCTATGAATTTAAAAATTATTTAACGTACGTCCACAGATCTTTAATTTTGCTTCATGCTATAATATACAGCAAATATATATAAGTAAAAATCCTGTCAAGTTTATTTTCGAAAATGCAACCTAATAAAAAACATCGAGAAAGATATAACACCACGAAACAACCTCATTAGGATGGCCTTGAGGAAACTGTCACTCTTTCCCTCGCTGATTGCATCACTGCCTCCGCCCTTTTCTCTTGTATAGACTTTACATCAAGGTTATCAGTTCTGTATTCCTTGCTTTATGTGTAGCAAGTGATAGGCACTGAGTGTTACTGAAGACAAACGCTGAAACAACGGTAATGTATTCATGCGCGCGGCTTTCAGAAAGTAGTGCCGCACAACCAAGAAATCTTCGCTGCTCCGGGAGTCTCAGTTGTCTTGGATTGTCAGCTTTCGTGAAGGGATTTCTCTCTCTCTCTCTCTCTCTCTCTCTCTCTCTCTCTCTCTCTCTCTCTCTCTCTCTCTCTCTCTCTCTCTCTCTCTCGCTCTCTCTCTCTCTCTCTCTCGAGGACTATTTTTTTTTATCTTTAGCCACAATTTATACTCACATACCCTTATAATTTACACTCGCCATTACCAAATGCATCAAGGCAGTATTCTTCAGTCATGTTTCCTTCAGTGAAAAAAGGACACGAAGGATCATGCGATGACGCCCCTCCCCCGCATCGTTCCCCGTGACCTCGCCGAAAGGAACACCTCTCTCTCTCTCGCGCGCCGCCCTACCGTACTATCTTTCATACTCTTTGGGGTATTTAACTATTACCACCACGCCTCCCTCTAGTGTAGACGCGCAAGTACCGTTACTTTCCCCTTCTCTATTTTACTATGGAGTAACTACAATCGGATTTTCGAGTAACTACAATCGGATTTTCGAGTAACTACAATCGGATTTTCGAGTAACTACAATCGGATTTTCGAGTAACTACAATCGGATTTTCGAGTAACTGCAATCGGATTTTCGAGTAACTACAATCGGATTTTCGAGTAACTACAATCGGATTTTCGAGTAACTACAATCGGATCTTCGAGTGACTACAATCGGATTTTCGGTCGTATCGCTAGTCCGATACCGATACGACCATCGTAAGGGGCAGAGGACAAGGACGATGCTGTAATAGTTTACCTTTTATTGTACACTTGCCTACGTCAGCCATCCATCCCCTGGACGAAGGACGTGTCAATCGTTCCAATAATATTTCATAAAATAAGTGTGATCAATGCGAAGACAATCCGACTCGGAATGCGACAATGCGAAGACGACGGCGGCGAAGACCATGGAGTGGAAACGATTAGGAACAAGGCTGATGTCAGTCGAAGAAGATTCAGCTGTTCGAAATGGGTTCGCTCACGTGAAGAGAAGTAAAATGGAGCTTCAGTTACGTGAAAGCAGAGTGCGAATTGGAATGTATACTCTGTTTCACTTAATGTATGTCATATCAGTGTTGACACTAAGAGGCTGTCAGAGATAATGATTGGTGAGAAAATATTCGCTTGAGTAATGGGAGAGCCATCGGCAGGAGAAATCCCACCGAAGAATGGCAAGCATGCGGACGCTGCGAGAGAGAGAGAGAGAGAAAGAGAGAGAGAGAGTGTGTGTGTGTGTGTTTGTGTGTTCGCGCACGTGTGAGCGGGTGCGATACGATCGTCTACGCATGGCTAATACCTGTGTAAACCATCTAGAGGTTAAACAACAAAAACAATTACGGAAAAAACATACAATAATCACCAAAATCAGTATTTCAAACAGCATCCCTATAGATCAGTAGCAGTTTAAGCTCATTATTCATTCGAAAACAGCTCTCTGTTTCCCCTCAGCACCGACCAAGGCTAAGACCGACCATAGCCAGCCAGAGTCAGCACACACGTCCGTCCAGCTACGTGTGTATTAAGGGGTTTTGCCGACACCGTAGTCAGTTTCCCTTTAATCCAAGCCACGGCGCGACGGAGCTGGGTTCACGAGCGAGCTAATGCCAGAGCTTGCAGGATGGAGGAGGGGCAGGGGGAGGTGGAAGGGGGAGGGGGAGGGGGAGGTGCAGGTGGAGGAGGAAGAGGAAGGGAGGAGGGAGGGAGGAGAGGGAGGAGGGAGGGAGGAAGGGAGGAAGGGAGGAGGGAGGGAGGAGAGGGTGAAGGGAGGAGAGGGAGAAGGGAGGGAGGGAGGAGAGGGAGGAGAGGGAGGAGGGAGGGAGGGAGGAGGGTTGGAAAAAGGGAAATGGAGGGAAGAGAAAGGAAAGGGAGAAGAACAAATAAGATAAAAGGGATAGGGGATGAATCAATTGCTAGATCAAAGATAGATAGATAGGTCTGTACAGCGATAAGGATAGACAGGTCGAGGGAAAGATAAAGATAAAGAGAAAGATAGATAAGCCGAGAGATAATAACGATAGACAGATAGATAACCCAATAGATCAAGATAGATAAAGGAATAAAAAAGAATAAGCAAACGAAGAAATAAAAAAAATCGAATAAAAGAGAAAGAAAGAAAGAAAGAA
>BOPN01005042.1:20000-22500 GCA_017312705.2 Penaeus japonicus | reverse complement strand
TTCCTCACCTCCTCTCATCCCCCTCCCCCCTTCCTCAACTCCACCCTTTCCTTCTCCCCCCCCCCCATCCCCCAACCAACCAAACCCACCTGTCATGTCACACGTCAGTCCCTCCCTACCTGCCTGCCTGCCTGCCTGCCTGCACGTTCGACTGGTCACTGTCTGCTTGCATTGCCTCGTGGCCATCTTCTCCCTCCCTCCTTTCCGTGGAACTTTCTTTTTATTCACATCTATACCTCTTTTTCCTTTTCTTTTTCTTAATCTAGTTATTCTATTTCATTATTAATCTATGTATTCTATTCTTTGACTAATATTGTAGTCACGGGTTTTCCTTAGCTTTTGTTATACATTGTTCCTTACTATAGGGAACTCTCGCACCTGCGTTACGTCAGCCATACGTTATTTTTGTATCTACTCTTCTTTCCTTCAGATACTCCCTCCACGAAGTCCTTTTAAAGTCCTTCGCATCTCCCTCCGTTGTTTATAGCGTGACGGTGTCCTTGGCATCCCCTTTTTGCTTCCTTTGTCATGCGGATGAGTGCAGTTCAGCTTTTTCGAGGTCCTCCTTCCTCCTCGGTCCGAGTCACTCGCTAGGAGGTCTCTCACCCTCTCTCTCTCTCTCTCTCTCTCTCTTTCTATTTCTGTTTGCCTTTCTCTTCTCTTCTCTCTCTCTCTCTGTCTCTCTCTCTCTCTCTCTCTCTCTCTCTCTCTCTCTCTCTCTCTCTCTCTCTCTCTCTCTCTCTCTCTCATTCTCTCTTTCAATTTCTCTCCCCCCCTCCCTTCCTCCCTCCTATCTTCCCTTCCTCTTTCCCATCCACCCTCCCTCCCTCCCTCCTTCCCTCCCCCCTCCCCTCCCTCTCCATCTTTTCGAAGTATCCCCCCCCCCTGAGATTACATCACAACAAGTATTAATGTCTTGACGAATGACTCTGATCGCGAGAGAAGCTTAAACTCCAGCTTCAACAAGCGTGACCTCAGCTTAGACGAGTGGGACGTCAGTTGAGACAGGCGCAACCGATGCTTAAGCCAACTGCCATACATCACGGAGAGGCAAGAGAGCGTGGACTGAGGGACGCTACGAGACCGGTCGCGTTGATTAATTTCTTCGTCGGTATCAAAAGTTCCCTTGTTTTAATTTTTATTTTATCTTTTTTTATTTATACTTCTTATTCTTTTTTTTACGTGAGTTTGTCTTCTGACGAGAATTATGTAGGAGATAATGGTCTATATTTCTCCTCATTAGAAAGATACGTGGCTAGTAGTTTGAAGGATAGATTGTATTTCTTTTATTGGAAGTGCAGTTTCCGTTACATCTTACAATAGCAGCTTTTTATTGTCATCGGCATTTCTAAATTCCATATAGTTTTTCGTTCATAATTCCTAAGTGCGTATTCATAACTACTCAAAAATACTGATAACTTTTCGACGTATGTGTTACACTTATCGAAGTCATTATCAATATTATGACTACAATCTGCAACACATGAATACGAAAAAATTAGATTACTATTTTTTACTCTCAGAACGATTTTTTTTACAGCTATTACCTGTATTAGACGCCGTTTAGTACAAACAACTATAAGAAATATTATTCGAAAGGGTTAAACTTCTACAAAAAGCACCACGTCAGCTAGCGTTGTACCAATGACGTAATGTTCACTATCACTACAGTGCCTACAGAACTCTCACTTTCACATGCATTACCACACACTTCCCCCTCCCCCCCTACCTTCCCCTCCATTCCTCTTCCTCCTGTTTCTTCCCCTTTCCCTCTCTCCCCCTGCCCCCTCTACCCCCTTTATCCTCCCCTCTTCCTTCCGCTTTCCCTCGTCCTCCCCTTACCCTTCCCTCCTCCCCCTTTCTCCTGCATTACACACACATTACTCTTTCAACCTCCCCCCCTCTTTCTGGTATTCCGCAACGATTCGCCCCCCTCCCTCTCCTCCCTCCTTCCCTCTCCCTCCCTCCTTCCCTCTCCCTCCCTCCTTCCCTCTCCCTCCCTCCTTCCCTCTCCCTCCCTCCTTCCCTCTTCTTCTTCCCTCTTCATACGCCTTTCTTCCCATTCCCCCTCACCCCTCATTCTTTTATCTCTCTATTCTCTCCTTCTGGCCCTTCGATTTCTTTTGCTTCCTTTCTTTTGTACACAAAATAGCGAAACGAAGAAGAGGAAAGCACACGAATATGCATATGACAGAGTCTTGCGTTTTCCTGTTTAATTTTTTATTTGTTTGTTTTTTTATTTCCTTCGTTTTATTTCGTGTACAAGTTGTGCAGCATGAATCCTTTGCTTTCCTTTCCTTTTGCATTCTCTCTCTCTCTCTCTCTCTCTCTCTCTCTCTCTCTCTCTCTCTCTCTCTCTCTCTCTCTCTCTCTCTCTCTCTCTCTCTCTCTCTCTCTCTCTCTCCCTCTTTCTTTCCCCGTCCCTCCCTCTCCCTTTTTCCCCTTTCCCACCCTCCATTCCCTCGTCTCTCATCTTTCTCCCCTCACCTTATTCTTTTCC
>BOPN01005042.1:7500-12500 GCA_017312705.2 Penaeus japonicus | reverse complement strand
CGTGTCACGATGACGAGGATGACGACGAGGGGAGAGGCATGTGTTATGATGACGATGGTGACGACGAGAGCGAGGCGCAGGAAAAGAGGCCATGAGACGTGTTGAGTCGCGTGTGATGGCTTCTTCCCACGCCATGTTGCAGCGGAGGAAAGGTCGCTTGCTCTTACCTTGATGTTGCACCTTTGGAGATTTTAGGTCGTGTGTGGGAATTTAAGGGGATTTGTTTGTTTTTTCTTTGGGTGTGGGAAGTTCCGTGCGTCTAGGGTATTTTTTATTTTTTATTTTTTTTATGGAATTATAGGGAGAAATTTAAAGATTTTTAAAAACAGAATTTCGGTGCAATTCCAAAGAGTTTAAGGCGGAACTTGTTTTATGAAATTTCAAGTGATTTCGTAAGTGTCATTAAGAAACGCCTTTAACATAAGTAGAGGAAAAGAAGAGAACTAATATAATGTCTAAGGAGCTCACCCTGAGGCTGCCGCGCGTGGCCTTGTTGCTTGCGGGAGCATAACATCGGCTTGGCGTCTGCAAGATGAAAACTGCAATCAGTAAGAAAAATTTGTATAGAAATCGTTTACCTCTCGCCAAAGTGGAAAGAATCTTCTCGTTTTTTTTTTTAGTTATAAATACCTTTGAAATAATTCGTTTGGCACTTTCAGCACTAGATAATTTTAAACCGAATATTAGTTCTTTTATCTTTAAATGCTTTGAAATTGAAATTTTCTATTGAATGATTTTTTTTCAACTATAATTGCCTATAAATTGATACGATAGCTCTTTCCTCTATCAATACCATGAAATTAATTCTTTGGCTCTTTCAGCTATCGATAACTTCCAATCTAACCCTGGATCAGTCAGTTATAAATACCTATAAATTGAATCACTTTTTATATATCTATTTACCTTTACCTTTAGAGATGGATAAGACGTTCGAACTAACCTTGACACCTGATTTTGCTCCTTGCAGTTAAGAAATGGTTATCTGAGGCAACCATCCCCCCCCCGCCAAAGAACTTTATAGTTGAGGGCCATTCCACCAGGATATGATAATGGACAAATAAACAACAACAACAACAACACTGGAACACTCCCAATAACACCTGAGCCAAGAACACACGGGCCAACATCCCTTTGCTCCCCCACCCCTCCTACCTATCCCCTATCCTCCTTCCTTCATCCCTCCATCATCCCCTCCCATCCTCTTTCTCCCTCTTTCCTTCCATGGTTCCATTCCCCTTCTCATCACCTTTTCCCATCATCGACCCATCCCCCCTTCCCTTCATTCCCCCATTCCTCCACTTCCCTTCATCTTCCAATCCTGTCCTTCCCTTCATCGCCCCATCCTCCCATTCCCTCTTCCCTTCATCGCCCCATCCTCCCATTCCTCCTTCCCTTCATCGCCCCATCCTCCCATTCCCTCTTCCCTTCATCGCCCCTTCCTCCCATTCCCTCCTTCCCTTCATCGCCCCATCCTCCCATTCCCTCCTTCCCTTCATCGCCCCATCCTCCCATTCCCTCCTTCCCTTCATCGCCCCTTCCTCCTATTCCCTCCTTCCCTTCATCGCCCCATCCTCCCATTCCCTCCTTCCCTTCATCGCCCCATCCTCCCATTCCCTCCTTCCCTTCATCGCCCCTTCCTCCTATTCCCTCCTTCCCTTCATCGCCCCTATCTCCCATTCCCTCCTTCCCTTCATCGCCCCATCCTCCCATTCCCTCTTCCCTTCATCGCCCCTTCCTCCCATTCCCTCCTTCCCTTCATCGCCCCATCCTCCTATTCCCTCTTCCCTTCATCGCCCCATCCTCCCATTCCCTCTTCCCTTCATCGCCCCTTCCTCCCATTCCCTCCTTCCCTTCATCGCCCCATCCTCCCATTCCCTCCTTCCCTTCATCGCCCCATCCTCCCATTCCCTCCTTCCTTCATCGCCTCTTCCTCCCATTCCTTCTTCCTTCATCGCCCCATCCTCCCATTCCCTCCTTCCCTTCATCGCCCCATCCTCCCATTCCCTCCTTCCCTTCATCGCCCCATCCTCCCATTCCCTCCTTCCCTTCATCGCCCCTTCCTCCCATTCCCTCCTTCCCTTCATCGCCCCATCCTCCCATTCCCTCCTTCCCTTCATCGCCCCATCCTCCCATTCCCTCCTTCCCTTCATCGCCCCTTCCTCCCATTCCCTCCTTCCCTTCATCGCCCCATCCTCCCATTCCCCTCTTTCCCTTCATCGCCCCTTCCTCCCATTCCCTCTTCCCTTCATCGCCCCATCCTCCCATTCCCTCTTCCCTTCATCGCCCCTTCCTCCCATTCCCTCCTTCCCTTCATCGCCCCTTCCTCCCATTCCCTCTTCCCTTCATCGCCCCTTCCTCCCATTCCCTCTTCCCTTCATCGCCCCATCCTCCCATTCCCTCTTCCCTTCATCGCCCCATCCTCCCATTCCCTCTTCCCTTCATCGCCCCATCCTCCCATTCCCTCCTTCCCTTCATCGCCCCATCCTCCCATTCCCTCCCTCGCCCCATCCTCCCATTCCCTCCTTCCCTTCATCGCCCCATCCTCCCATTCCCTCCTTCCCTTCATCGCCCCATCCTCCCATTCCCTCTTCCCTTCATCGCCCCATCCTCCCATTCCCTCTTCCCTTCATCGCCCCATCCTCCCATTCCCTCCCCCATCCTCCCATTCCCTCCTTCCCTTCATCGCCCCATCCTCCCATTCCCTCCTTCCCTTCATCGCCCCATCCTCCCATTCCCTCCTTCCCTTCATCGCCCCTTCCTCCCATTCCCTCCTTCCCTTCATCGCCCCATCCTCCCATTCCCTCCTTCCCTTCATCGCCCCATCCTCCTATTCCCTCCTTCCCTTCATCGTCCCATCCTTCTATTCCTCCCTTCCCTTCATCGCCCCATCCTCCCATTCCCTCCTTCCCTTCATCGCCCCATCCTCCCATTCCCTCCTTCCCTTCATCGCCCCATCCTCCCATTCCCTCCCTCGCCCCATCCTCCTATTCCTCCTTCCCTTCATCGCCCCCTCCTCCCATTCCCTCCTTCCCTTCATCGCCCCATCCTCCACTCCCTCCTTCCCTTCATCGCCCCATCCTCCCATTCCCTCCTTCCCTTCATCGCCCCATCCTCCCATTCCCTCCTTCCCTTCATCGCCCCATCCTCCCATTCCCTCCTTCCCTTCATCGCCCCATCCTCCCATTCCCTCCTTCCCTTCATCGCCCCTTCCTCCTATTCCCTCCTTCCCTTCATCGCCCCATCCTTCTATTCCCTCCTTCCCTTCATCGCCCCATCCTCCCATTCCCTCCTTCCCTTCATCGCCCCATCCTCCTATTCCCTCCTTCCCTTCATCGCCCCATCCTCCTATTCCTTCCTCATCGCCCCATCCTCCCATTCCCTCTTCCCTTCATCGCCCCTTCCTCCCATTCCCTCTTCCCTTCATCGCCCCATCCTCCCATTCCCTCTTCCCTTCATCGCCCCATCCTCCCATTCCCTCTTCCCTTCATCGCCCCATCCTCCCATTCCCTCTTCCCTTCATCGCCCCATCCTCCCATTCCCTCTTCCCTTCATCGCCCCATCCTCCCATTCCCTCTTCCCTTCATCGCCCCATCCTCCCATTCCCTCTTCCCTTCATCGCCTCTATCCTCCCATTCCCTCTTCCCTTCATCGCCCCATCCTCCCATTCCCTCTTCCCTTCATCGCCCCATCCTCCCATTCCCTCTTCCCTTCATCGCCCCATCCTCCCATTCCCTCTTCCCTTCATCGCCCCATCCTCCCATTCCCTCTTCCCTTCATCGCCCCATCCTCCCATTCCCTCTTCCCTTCATCGCCCCATCCTCCCATTCCCTCTTCCCTTCATCGCCCCATCCTCCCATTCCCTCTTCCCTTCATCGCCCCATCCTCCCATTCCCTCTTCCCTTCATCGCCCCATCCTCCCATTCCCTCTTCCCTTCATCGCCCCATCCTCCCATTCCCTCTTCCCTTCATCGCCCCATCCTCCCATTCCCTCTTCCCTTCATCGCCCCATCCTCCCATTCCCTCTTCCCTTCATCGCCCACCCTCCCATTCCCCCTCTTCCCTTCATCGCCCCATCCTCCCATTCCTCCTTCCCTTCATCGCCCCATCCTCCCATTCCTCTTCCTTCATCATCCCTTCCTCCCATTCCCTCCTTCCCTTCATCGCCCCATCCTCCCATTCCCTCCTTCCCTTCATCGCCCCATCCTCCCATTCCCTCCTTCCCTTCATCGCCCTTCCATTCCCTCTTCCCCTTCACATCGCCCATCCTCCCATTCCCTCTTCCCTTCATCGCCCCTTCCTCCCATTCCCTCTTCCTTCATCGCCTCATCCTCCCATTCCTCTCTTCATCACCCTTCCTCTCATTCCCTCTTCCCTTCATCTCCATCCCCATTCCCTCCTTCCCTTCATCGCCCCATCCTCCCATTCCCTCCTTCCCTTCATCGCCCCATCCTCCCATTCCCTCCTTCCCTTCATCGCCCCATCCTCCCATTCCCTCCTTCCCTTCATCGCCCCTTCCTCCCATTCCCTCCTTCCCTTCATCGCCCCATCCTCCCATTCCCTCTTCCCTTCATCGCCCCTTCCTCCCATTCCCTCCTTCCCTTCATCGCCCCATCCTCCCATCTCCTCCTTCATCGCCCATCCTCCACTCCCTCTTCCTCTTCATCGCCCATCCTCCCACTCTCCTTCCCTTTCATCAGCCCATCCTCCATTCCTCCTCTTCCATCGCCCTTCCTCCCATTCCCTCTTCCCCTTTCATCGCCTCATCTCCATCTCCTTCCCTTCATCGCCCCATCCTCCCATTCCCTCCTTCCCTTCATCGCCCCATCCTTCTATTCCCTCCTTCCCTTCATCGCCCCTTCCTCCCATTCCTTCCTTCCCCCTTCATCGCCCCATCCTCCCATTCCCTCCTTCCCTTCATCGCCCCATCCTCCCATTCCCTCCTTCCCTTCATCGCCCCATCCTCCCATTCCCTCCTTCCCTTCATCGCCCCATCCTTCTAT
>BOPN01005041.1:95000-97500 GCA_017312705.2 Penaeus japonicus | reverse complement strand
GGTGAGGTGGGTTGGAGTGAGGTAGGGGGAGGTAAGGTGGGGTGGGGTGGGTTAGGGTGGGTTGTAGTGAGGTAGGGTGAGCTAGGATAGGGTGGGATGGGTTAGGGTGAGGGAGGGTGAGGTAAGGACGGGTCGAGGTACGGTGGGGTGGGGGGGGGGGGGGGGTGGCGGGAAGCAGTTACTACGAGGGTGAAGGTTACGGGAAGAGGAGTGGAAGGAGAGACGGAGGAAAGAGAGGAGGGTTGGGGTGACAGGGTTAGGCGGGGTTAAGGGATTGGGGTGTGTGGAGGATACTACGAAGTTGAAGATCAAAGAGAGAGGAGTGGAAGAGGGGAAAGAGGAGAGAGAGAGTGAGAGAGAGAGAGAGAGAGAGAGAGAGAGAGAGAGAGAGAGAGAGAGAAAAAGGACAAAGAAGAGATGGAGAAAAAAGAAGGGAAAGAGGGAGAAGGGGCGTTATTAAGACTTAGGGGGGGGGGGATAAAACGAGATTGAAGGTCACAGAAAAACGTAGAACAAAAGAGGAAGAAGAAAGTGTGTGTGTGTGTGTGTGAGAGAGAGAGAGAGAGAGAGAGAGAGAGAGAGAGAGAGAGAGAGAGAGAGAGAGAGAGAGAGAGAGAGAGAGAGAGACAGAGAGACCTGCAGAGAGAGAGAGAGAGAGAGAGAAAGAGAGAGAGAGAATTAGATAGCGAGGGACGGGGAAGAGGAGTAGAAAAAAAACGAAGAGAGGGAAAGAAGAGGAAAAAGACAGCAGCAGAGAGCGAGTACTGTAGCGCCCGTGTAGTCGTTTGTGGAAATAGATTTTGTGTTTCTGACACAGGAATGCCATGCCGCGAGTCATGTGCCAGTGTCGCGTTTCGCCCATGCCAAATTTCTCGTTCCTTGAAGGGCGTGCAGGAGGAGGAGATGGAGGAGGAGGAGGAGGAAGAAGAGAGGGAGGAGATGCAGAAGGAAGAGGAGGTAGAGGAGAAGGAGGAGGAGGAGATGGAGAAGGAAAAGGAGGAGGAGGAATGGGGGAAGAGGAAGAGGAGGAAGAGGGGGAGGGGAGGAGGAGGAGGAGGAGAAGGAGGAGGAGGAATGGGAGAAGAGGAAGAGGAGGAGGAGGAATTTTCGCTTCGGTTTCGTTTTCCTCTTTTGCGTGGTGTTGTTTTGATCCTCTCGCTGGGTGTCATATTTCAGACTTTTGTATGTTTTTTTTTTTCATCTTTTCTAGATTAATTCATAAAATGTTACATGAATCGCCTGAATACATACTTATGTTCATGTATATAGAAGTCGACATATATATATATATATATATATATATATATATATATATATATATATATATGTATGTATATATATACATATATATATATATATATATATATATATATATATATATATATATACATATATATCATCATCATCATCAGCCTGTATCATTCCACTGCAGGACGTAGGCTCCTTTCAGTCTTTTCCAGTCATTCCGGTCTGGAAAAAAAAAAAAAAATATATATATATATATATATATATATATATATATATATATATATATATATATATACATATCACAGATATAGTACATATATACACACACAAATAAAACGACTTTCACAGACACAAAAGATGATCCATCCCCCCCCCCCACCCCCCCCCCTGCTCACTTACATCCCTACCCTTGTCTCAACCCCTCCCTAACCCCCTCTTTTCTCCGAGAGACACTTAAGAGCATGTCGTGTCTGTAAGAACACTCGTGTGTATATATATATATATTAGCCCTTATCCCGTCTTGCAACCGTGCACCTGCAGATACCCGGCCCTTCTTTGCTGTCGGTGTAGTGTGTGCGTGTGTGTGTGGGGGAGGGGGTTACGTGTGTGTGTGGAAAAGGGGGGGGGGACGTAAGTGTGTCTGTGTGTGTGTGTGTGTGTGTGTGTGTGTGTGTGTGTAGGGGAGGGGGATACGTGTGTGTGTGTAGAAAAGGGGAGGGGGGGGGGCGTAAGTGTGTCTGTGTCTGTGTGTGTGTATGTGTAGGGAAGGGGGTACGTGTGTGTGTGTGGGGGGGGGGGGGTTGTGTGTGCGTGTGTGTGGGGCGTTGGTCGTCTTTGCATGTGTGTGTTTAGGGGGGGGGGGGCGTGTTTGGTGTGTGTGTGCATGCGTGGACGTGTGTGCAAGCATCAAGCATGTGCGTGTGTACGTGTGTGTGTGTGTGAGTGTGTTTGTTTGGACGAGACTTCACACTCCACCGTAAATATATCCGTTGCAGAAATAACTATGATTCTGAGAGGGTAATGGCATTAAGGGTTGGTGTTTGCGCGGAGGGTTCTCTTGCGTCATCTGGCGACAAGTTTATTTTTTCGGAAGTGGCCTCCTCTTGGTGATGGAGGTTAAATCTTAATTATTTGTGTTGTATACTTACACACGTCCAGACACACACACACACACACACACACAATAGAGAGAGAGAGAGATAAGTATATATATCTATTTATGATATCTATACACACACACACACACACATAC
>BOPN01005041.1:15000-17500 GCA_017312705.2 Penaeus japonicus | reverse complement strand
ACAGAATTTAGTTTGCTACGGCATACTTGCCACGGATATTTTCAACATAAGGGTTTATTCAAATTATTGTTTATAACGGAAATTTGCGGCCATGATAGATTGTTTATGATACATTGTGTTTCATCTCTGTAAAGTATTAGCACCAAATAAGCAAGTAAAGAGATAAATAAATGAATAAATACACACACACACACACACACACACATATATATATGTGTGTGTGTGTGTGTGTGTGTGTGGTGTGTGTGTGTGTGTGTGTGTGCGTGTGTGTGTATGTGTGTGTGTATGTTTATGTGTGTGTGTGTGTGTGTGTGTAAGTCATTAACCCAGTATCCAATTTTAGACTAGATGACCATGTGCTTCAATTTGCTTACACCTGCTCTCGAAGGTGTTCTTGGTAAAGCAATCTTTCCTCATGATTCATCAGTGAGTGTGAGTGAGTATGGTTAATTGATAAGTAAACATATAGATATATATATAGTGGCTGAAAGATAGATATAGATATATTAACTGATAAATAGGTAGATGTTGACAGATAGATAAAAATACATAGATAGATAGGTGGATGGACAGATATGAAAAAAAAAAAAAATACCATTTGTGGATAACTATAAATAGTAAGTCGATATTTTGGTATATAGATGAATAAATTAACGCACCAAGGATCAAATCGAATTAACATAAAACGAAAAAAAGATAGATAAATCCATGAAGACAAACAACTTCACCCATAACACATACAATCCGAAGATCAATCATAAAAGAGTAAATACCCCAAAAAAATAAAAACAGAATTGAAACCCATCTGCCTCCTCCCCCCCCCATCCCGTTCACCCACCTTACCCCCCCCACCCCCTCCCCCTCCAATCGTCAAGTGTCTTCCTTCCATCTTAGTCTTTCACGACACGGATCCAATGCAAGTAAATTAGATTATTAGGCTCCCTTGATAATCGAATTCAGGACTTCCGTTGGTGTTTACGAAGAGAGAGAGCAGAGTTCTTGAGGAAAGTCCCGGCTGGGAGATGAAGATCGGTCTGCGCAAAGACTTGAGATGTTCTGTCCTTTTGGCGTACTCCCGTGAAATGTTTTTTGTTTTCGAGACGTTGTTACTCTCTTCTGTTTCTGTGTTTCCTTTTCTTTTTTTTTATTGTTGGTTTGTGCTTGTTTGTAGCTGCCTCCTCTTTTTTTTTTTTTTTTTTTTTTTTTTTTTGTAGCTGGAGATGAAGACCGGTCCTTGGCAAGAAATTCGATGCCAGGTACTTTTTGCGTTTGTGTTTCCTGTTTCTTCATTTACCGGGAGATCGAAATCGTTTTGCACCAAGAATTTCGTTGTTCAATTCCTACGTGGATGGTTTTATATACATTGTTTCTGTCTCTGTTTCCTTTTCTTGTTACCGGTGTTGTTTATTGTGGTCTTCTTTATTACATTGGGAGATCGAGACCCGTTTGCCAAAGGATTCTCGATGTTCAGCCCCTTTGTTTACCCATGTGATTGGTTTTAGATCTGCTATGGATCTTTTTCGTCTGTATGTGTTTGTAGTTCCTGTCTTTTCGTATTTCTGTAAATAGAAATCGAGATCGTTTTGTACTAGAACTTTCGATGTTCAGTGTTCTTGTGGATGGTTTAGTTCTCTTGTTGTCTCTGTGTTTGTGTGTCTTGTTATCATTGTTATACGTGATTAAGATCGTTCTGTTCCGAGTGTTTCGACGTTCATTCCCTTCGCGTGGACTCACGTGGATGGTTTTAGATACGTTGTAAGTCTTTTCTGTCTCTGTGTTTTTGCTTTTCTTGTTACAGTGTTGTTTGATGTCTTTGTTGCTATTTTTCCACTTTGTTTTCTTTTTCTTTTTTTCAACCGGAAGAACGTTCTGCACTAGCCTTTGCGTACTCATGTGGATGATTTTAGATACGTTGGTTCTCTTTTCTGCGTTTTTCTGAGTTTTCTTTTCTTGTTAGTGTTGTTGTTTGTTGTGTTTGTAGTTGCTGTTTCTTTTGGCCTTTTTCTTCTTATTTTTTGTATTGGGAAATTGAGATCATTTTGCTCCAAGATTTTGATATTCAGAGCATTCCGGTCGTAAGCTCAAAGAAAATCTTTAACATCTACCTAGGAATGAGGCCCCTAAAACCTTGTATTTTTAAACTATCGCAAAAACTTTAGCAATCAAAACAATTTAGGTTTGCTGCCCCTGCGTAAATCACATCGGTAGGGTTGGTATCCGTGACCTCAATTCAGCGGCTTGTGATTTAAACATGGAGTTACAAGTTACATTACAGAGTAGGGGGAAAGGTCTACAATGTACAATAGTTTGTTGTCGCGTATAGTCTGGCTTACTAAGAACAACAAAAAGTTTTCTATATCTTAATAATATTGTGCTGGGAACTGATTTGCGACCCTACGGTTTCCGAGTTCACTCAGACGAATCGTTTTCTGTATGTTTACGTTATTTTCTGTTTAATTAATCATTTGTGGTTTATCTTATTGCTTGTCCTTCTTCTTCT
>BOPN01005041.1:0-2500 GCA_017312705.2 Penaeus japonicus | reverse complement strand
TGTCGATATATCCACGTGGCGCTTTCGTCAGTTAAAATCGCTATCAGAATCATTTTTCTTTATATATGTATGGATTTCCCCCCTCCCCTTTGTCCCCTTCCCCCCCCACACACACCGTTTGCATGATTGCATTTTGATGTGGGTTTGCGTGCCTATGCTAAGCCAATGAGAAGCCAGACATGCAATCATGTTTGCGCATAAAACTTTCTTTGATGATGGAGGCATAATAATGGGTCTTTTTTTGTACGAGAAATGGATTCTTTTGATTTTTTCTTTCGTATATCTTCCGCTATTTTCCGATTGAGGAGTAAAATCAAAGGCTCATTTTTTTTTTTTTTTTCAATTTCTTTCTAGTCTTTCTCTTTCCCTCCTTCACTCTTTCTCTCTATTTTTCGATTTCTTTTATTCACTTACTTACTTACTTACTCACTCACTCACTCACTCTCTCTCTTTCTCATTCTCTTTCTCTCTCTCTATCTCTCTGTCTTTACGCATTCAATCTCAGGACAAAAGTTAAACAGCAAAATAGCAGAGCAATTCCCAAGCACCTTTGCGGTAGTTTGGCATAGTCTGCCTTGAAAATTTGCTTGAATTTGCTTGAAACTGTCGCGTATGTCATGAGTCTTTGCCGGAAGGGAATACAAGGGTGTTATTTGGGTAGGGAAGTTGTGTGCGTATGAGAGAGAGAGAGAGAGAGAGAGAGAGAGAGAGAGAGAGATAGAGAGAGAGAGAGATAATAGACAGAATATAAATATGAGCATTATCTATATCATTATGTGTGTTTGTATGTGTATGTGTGCTATGAATTCGATAATACCATACGTATTTTTACCTATGTCTTTATCATGATAATGCTCTCACTTTAGCAACAGGACACAAAACACATTTTTGCGCCAGAGAGATTTTCATTGCGTTTCCTGTTCGAGCGAAAACCAACAATTCCAAACTTTAATACGACGAAAACATTATAAAAGAACGAACTGGAAAAAAAAATCACATAGTATTTCATGAGACTCTCCCGTTGATAAGGAAAAAAGAAAAAGAAAAGGAAAAGCGAAAAAATAACGATGATGTAACCCCCTTTGATCTTCCTTTGGTGCCAGGAGACGCGTGTTCCTGTTTTTATTCCTATCTCTTCTTTCTGAAACAATGTTGAGTAAAAGTAAGATTTTTAATGCTCTCTTTTATTTTTTTTCTCTTTCTTGTAGATGAAAGGGAAGACTAGAAGAGTTGTATTTTTTTCCCTTCTTCTTGTATATTAAAGGAAATGTTATTAGATATCTATGCGAGGCTGAATTTGATTATGTAAATTGTGTAATTGGTTCAGCACAGAGACGAATAGATGGTAGTAGATAGCTTCCGTTCAGTCAAGGAAGCATGCAATTTTAGATATTGTCTATTGCTTTTGTTGTTGCTGTTTTCATTTTGGTGACAATGAATGCTATTCCAAGAAATATATACTAAAATCCCCCCCACCCCTAAAAAAAAAAAAAAAAAAAAAAAAAAAAAAAAAAAAAAAAAAAAAAAAAAAAAAAAAAAAAAAAAAAACAAAAACACAAAAAAAAAAAAAAAAAAAAAAAAAAAAAAAAAAAAAAAAAAGGCATTACGAACCAACTTTTCCCTTGACTGAGAACCATGACAACTAAAAATATATACCTAAGTTAACGAAGAAAGAGAAAAAAAAGAGTACAATTCCAAGGGTACTACCAAATAACTTTTCTCATGAGAATCATAACGATGTAGACATAACAGCATTTTTCCCAAAAAACTTTCGCCTCACTTCACAAGCTAAAGAGAACAGGGAGAACAGAGACCTTCGCCAAAGTCTACATAACTAGCCCCTGTGCCGCTATAATATCCCAAGATTTAATCCTGTTTTACACTCGTAATCCCTTAGGAAGTTTCGTGCCCGAGTAACCTCCATTTTTTTCCCCGACGACTTCATTATCGTGTAAGTCAACAGTTAAGAATTAAATGCTAAATTAAGCATGAGATGTTTCGTTAGCGGAATGCCCTCTGGTGACTTCTGGCATCTGTACTGTTACGCACGCAAGATGTGGTCTAATATGATGCCCGTTATGTTTTTCTTACGATAATTTATGTTGTCTGTTACCATATGAGGGCCGTTTTTTTTCTTCCCTTGATCTCATAAGATACGGATGGGGCGAACCACGAGGACTCGCTGTTGTAATGGAGGATGTGATTCCTGAAGACAGATTGGGACTGGGATTGGACAACGAACTCTGTCGGGATTGGTGATTGGGATTGAAATTGGGATTGAAGAAAGAACTCTGTCGGGATTGGTGATTGGGACTGGGAACTCGGTCGGGACTGGAGAACGAACTTTGTCGGAACTGACCATTGGGATTGGAGAGCGAACTCTATCGGGACTGGGATTGGAGAGCGAACTATGACGGGACTGGTGATTTGGATTGGGAACTCACTTTTGGCAGTTTAATATTATTTGCCATTTTGCCATACTATACCACCATATATATAT
>BOPN01005040.1:50000-92500 GCA_017312705.2 Penaeus japonicus | reverse complement strand
TACTAATAAAACAAACACAGCTAAAAGAGCTTGAACAAAAACCAACAGGAATTACAATACATTAGAATAATAAAGGAATAATGATAATAAAATGCGGAATGAGAGACCTGAGAAAAAGAGAGAAAGAGAGTTTACACAATGACACGTCGAGCACCTGAGCTTACGTCAGGTCAAATGCCATAGACTATTCGAAGGAAAATACCACGAATGCTTATTTAAAGCTCAGTCGGCAATGCCCGTGCCAGGTATACCCCCTCCCCCCCCAAAAAAAAAAAAAAAAATCCACAGCTACTTCCTTCCTCTCTCTCGTGGCTTTGCCTGATCTGCCCCTCTCTCCTTTCTTTTTTCTTCCCCGCGCTCCGCTCCCGCCACACTTGTAAAATACTGGAACATAAGAATTGAGAAGGGTCGTCGATATACGAGTAAAAATGATCAGTTCCCGATATTAATAAAAAGTTTCAGAACAGTAAAAACACGCCTGGTCTTTTAAAATATAATAATAAAAAGTAAACAACGTAAATATAAATCAAATACCAAATCTCATCATAAAATAAAAACAGGAAAGAAAAAAAGATAAATCAGTTACCTCTCCTGTCAGGCTGCGCAAGGGGTTTTCTTTGAGGAAGATTACGGAGGAGGGGGTGACTATGCGAATTCTTACGGCCATCGTCTTCTTCCTGACTGACAGGTCGACACTCTAGCCACACTGCGGGAAAACGAAGAGTACACACCGGAGGAGGAGGTGACTATGCGAATTCTTACGGCCATCGTCTTCTTCCTGACTGACAGGTCGACACTCTAGCCACACTGCGGGGAAACGAAGAGTACACACCGGAGGAGGGGGTGACTATGCGAATTCTTACGGCCATCGTCTTCTTCCTGACTGACAGGTCTACACTCTAGCCACACTGCGGGAAAACGAAGAGTACACACCGGAGGAGGAGGTGACTATGCGAATTCTTACGGCCATCGTCTTCTTCCTGACTGACAGGTCTACACTCTAGCCACACTGCGGGGAAACGAAGAGTACACACCGGAGGGTGTCTAGAAATCGAAGTAGGGACCGCTGCGAGATGTACTGTGATCCACTAAAGGACCAATCGACGCTAGTCCAAGCTCTATATCTTATGTATCTCTAATATCGCCTGTAGGTTGCAGTGTTTATCAATTTTGTATATATTGTGCCTCATTTGTACTTGTATATAGTATTATATGTCATGGCAATGTATCGATATTGACGTAATAACTTGTTTATACATAATCGCCAACCTTTGTCACTCAGAGAAGTATATTTGTATTTCGGTATTAAAATGCGTTACTGCATTCTTCCGTCTTTCATTTACTCAACCACATACCCACTCACAAAGGCCATCGTCTTCTTCCTGACTGACAGGTCGACACTCTAGCCACACTGCGGGAAAACGAAGAGTACACACCGGAGGAGGAGGTGACTATGCGAATTCTTACGGCCATCGTCTTCTTCCTGACTGACAGGTCGACACTCTAGCCACACTGCGGGAAAACGAAGAGTACACACCGGAGGAGGGGGTGACTATGCGAATTCTTACGGCATCGTCTTCTTCCTGACTGACAGGTCGACACTCTAGCCACACTGCGGGAAAACGAAGAGTACACACCGGAGGAGGGGGTGACTATGCGAATTCTTACGGCCATCGTCTTCTTCCTGACTGACAGGTCTACACTCTAGCCACACTGCGGGGAAACGAAGAGTACACACCGGAGGAGGGGGTGACTATGCGAATTCTTACGGCCATCGCTTTTCCTGACTGACAGGTCTACACTCTAGCCACACTGCGGGAAAACGAAGAGTACACACCGGAGGAGGAGGTGACTATGCGAATTCTTACGGCCATCGTCTTCTTCCTGACTGACAGGTCTACACTCTAGCCACACTGCGGGAAAACGAAGAGTACACACCGGAGGAGGGGGTGACTATGCGAATTCTTACGGCCATCGTCTTCTTCCTGACTGACAGGTCGACACTCTAGCCACACTGCGGGAAAACGAAGAGTACACACCGGAGGAGGAGGTGACTATGCGAATTCTTACGGCCATCGTCTTCTTCCTGACTGACAGGTCTACACTCTAGCCACACTGCGGGAAAACGAAGAGTACACACCGGAGGAGGGGGTGACTATGCGAATTCTTACGGCATCGTCTTCTTCCTGACTGACAGGTCGACACTCTAGCCACACTGCGGGAAAACGAAGAGTACACACCGGAGGAGGTGATTATGCGAATTTTAATGGCCATCGTCTTCTTCCTGACTGACAGGTCGACACTCTAGCCACACTGCGGGAAAACGAAGAGTACACACCGGAGGAGGAGGTGACTATGCGAATTCTTACGGCCATCGTCTTCTTCCTGACTGACAGGTCGACACTCTAGCCACACTGCGGGGAAACGAAGAGTACACACCGGAGGAGGGGGTGACTTGCGAATTCTTACGGCATCGTCTTCTTCCTGACTCACAGGTCGACACTCTAGCCACACTGCGGGAAAACGACAGTACACACCGGAGGAGGGTGACTTATGCGAATTCTTACGGCCATCGTCTTCTTCCTGACTGACAGGTCTACACTCTGTACACTGCGGGAAAACGAAGAGTACACACCGGAGGAGGAGGTGACTATGCGAATTCTTACGGCCATCGTCTTCTTCCTGACTGACAGGTCTACACTCTAGCCACACTGCGGGAAAACGAAGAGTACACACCGGAGGAGGGGGTGACTATGCGAATTCTTACGGCCATCATCTTCTTCCTGACTCACAGGTCGACACTCTAGCCACACTGCGAGAAAACGACAGTACACACCGGCGGGTATCTAGAAATCGAAGTAGGGACCGCTGCGAGATGTACTGTGGTCCACTAAAGGACCAATCGACGCTAGGCCAAGCTCTATATCTCATGTATCTCTAATATCGCCTGTAGGTTGCAGTGTTTATCTATTGTGTATATATTGTGCCTCATTTGTACTTGTATATAGTATTATATGTCATGGCAATGTATTGATATTGACGTAATAACTTGTTTATACATAATCGCCAATCTTAGTCTGTGTGAAGAGTAGTAAATCTATCTAGAAACCATACCTTTCACATATTGGTGTAGCAACAGACATGCTACCTTCACAAGTACTCTAGTTAAGAGTATATAGGTAATTTCTATGGAATCAGTATGGCACCTGGTTGGACAATCCTCTTAATAGATAGTTTGGTGATTAAGAGTCGCAATTCTCATACTGAGGTCCCGAGTTCGAGTCACGGTCAAAGGCGTATATTTGTATTTCGATATTAAAATGCGTTAATGCATTCTTCCGTCTTTCATATTTTACACAACCACTCACGCACACACAGTAGAGAAAATATATAATAGTATATTATTGCGTTTATTGATATTTTGGCAACGATGGGGAGGTGGTCGCTCGTTGTGATGCCACCTTGTGTTTGGTGAATGTTTAGGTGCGCATGTTTGTTTGTGTGGATGATGTCTGGTGTGGTTGCTGACCAGTTGTGTATGCGTGTTAGGAAGTGTGGGCCGATGTGTTGTAGCGTGCCGTCGAGGATGCGAGATGCGAACCATCGTCACACGGCGTTTGTGTAGTTGTAGCCGAATGTGTGGTGTTGTGCATTCAAGTCTCCGAGTATATATGTAGGTTTTCTGTGTCTGAGGAGCTGAAATATGTTCTGGTCAGGTACGTAAGGTCGTCGTGGCGGTAGCTATATTGTTGCTCTGAGGATGGAACCACGTGGTGTGTTAATTTCCATGAGCTCTGATGTGAAGTTGTTAAGCTTTTGTGTTTGAAATTAGATTTAATGGCGCTTCGTTCACCGGATTGATTTGTTTGGTATGTTGTATATGTGTGTATCTTTCTTTTAGCTTGTGTTGTCGAAGTCGTGACTGTTGAGCAGTATTATGTGTAGGTCGTATATGCTATACATGTTACAGAGCTCATTGCGGCGGTCGAACGTCCGCTGTCGTACTATTGTGAGGCGGTTATTTATCAAAGGGAACAACTTCATGATTTCTATTGACAGCATTGAATTTTGGAACACATCAACAACGTTCCGCGAATTATCAAAATCGACACCTGTCTCTTGAGCTCTTCTCTACGCATGTCAAAAGTCAACTTCAACGCCGAACTAACGACATCAATAACACTTTTAAGAAGGTTGAGTTGAGCTACTTCTTTTATTGGTTTTATTTCCTTTTCTTTGTCTTCGGCTTTTTCTGTCATTTCCTGGGCATTTTTTATTTCTTCCGTTCTTGTTGAAGGATAGGATTAAGAACGAAATGTTGAGAGAAAAAGTGTCAGTGGGAGAGTTGAGAGAGGCCAGGTAGAGGTTGTGCGGAGAGAGGAGAGTTACGTAGGGAATTGAGTGAGGGAGGAGGTGGTTGGGCAGAGAAGGAGGGGAAGACCAAAGAGGAGATGGAAAGACTGTGTGAAGAAGGATCTGACGCAAAGGGAATGAAGGAGGAAGATGCAAGAAACAGAGCACTAGGGACGTGAGAGGGATTGAATCCAGAAGACAAGATGTTCATTCCGTAGAACCTATGCTATGAATTGTTACCATAATCAGTACACAATACAGTTCACGCCAATGACTATAGACGACGTCCTTTTTATAATCAACTTATAGCAGTCTGTTATTTACTCGTATATATATACACTCGAAATTAGAGACAGACAGACAGACACAGAGACAGAGACAGACGGAGACAGACAAAGAGACAGAAAGACAAAGAGAGCGATCCTAAGTATGTTAATAGCCTGTGGTTATAAGCTGGGCCAGCAAGCAGACGAAATTCAATTTAAACACAAGGAATTGTTTGAAAATGGTAATAACTGTTATTAATATCATTATCATTTTCGTTTTTATCATTATTGTTTATTTATTACATAATTACATTTACTATTATTATTGTTATTATTATTCATTTAGTCATTATTGATGACAATATTATCGTCATTATCACCGGCATCATTGATATTGTCATTACCATTAGTTCCCTTGCTATTGGTATTTTAACCATTATCATAATCATCATATTGTCATTAGTATTGTCATATTCGCTATTATTGTTATTACTATTAGCATGTTTTTTATTATTCTTAGCATCATTGTCATTATCATTTAAATCATTATCACTATAACAATAATGATGATAATTATTATCATTATTATCATTGGTGTCATAATCGTTATCATTATTGTCATGATAGTCATTGTGATTATCTTTATTCATATTATCATTACTATCTTCCTTATTGTTACCTCTATTATTGTCATTACTATTATTACCATTATGGTTACTTTTGTTATTATCATAATGATAATTGCCATCTTAATCACAAAAATCACTATTTGTTTTACCATCATAATATTTCTCATCATTTTTATAATCATAATCATTATCATGGTAATAATGAAGATAATTTATTATACATTTGTAATTGTGATCAATATCATTATTATCAGTTTTTTTAGTCGATCCTTTTCTTATTATCAATAATGGTTATTATCATTAGTGTCAACAGTTTATCATCATTAATATAGTTATCATTAGTATTCTTATTCTTATTTTTGTAGTATTTTATTATTATTGATTTTATGATCATGATTAGCCTTATTACCATCATCATTGTTATTATCATTATCGTCATCATTATTATTATTATTACCATCATCATGATTATTATCATTATCATCATTATTATCATTTTCATTATAATTTTCACCATTTTCAATATAAATTTTATCATTACTCTTATTAACATATTACTATCATTGCGGAATTATAAGGCGCTATCTATCTGCAGCGTCACCTATTACCACTTCCGGGTGGAGCAGACCCACCGTCGGCTGACCCCGTGCCACTGTGGCGCATCTTTAAAATGGTAATTTTTGCAATTATTTGTTTTTTCCTCTACTAAAACACATTTGAGTTCATAGAACACTCAGGTCTAGGATAGTTTATGTCAAATAGTAGATGTGATTTTACTTTTGTTTTAATTCATTTATATTAGCATGTGAAGGGTAGTTGAATATGTTAACATCATGCTTCTGTAAGCATGAATAAAGTTAAGTGTACTTCATCAAACAGCAGTTGTGCAGATTAGCAATCAATAAATAGATCTTATTTGTGCAACTATTCCATGACACATCAATTAGATAAAAAAAAAAAGTTCTAGGCTTTTAATATTTTTGTTTATTCACTTAGGTGTGGTATACTTTATATTTCCATGATATTTTCACTGTTATACATGCATTACAGAAGTAATGTTGAAAATGGACATTACACGACGCACATTACTTGCTAAGAATAAAGGTTATCTCTGTAACTAAACTAAATTCAGCTCTTTTATTGTTTTTTACACGAGTTACCGATTTCATTTATCTTGGTATGGTTGCATGGCAATCTATAAAAGAGAAGGGAAATGGTAAACTTTTAATCATTAATCAAAATGTAATCAAATTCGAACGTATTCCTCTGATTGTGACTATATACTTTCATATCCTTTAATCAGTTACAGTTAACTACAAAAATACATCCAGTACACTTTTTGCTTTTGTATATATATTTTCCATATCCAAAACTAGGTAAATTCAGTTTCTTTCGAGTTAAAAAATAAATGTAATCCTAGTCTAGGGATTCAAACAATTATTTATCCCCCCCCCATTTATCAAAGTTATTTATGATGGTATTTGTTTGAAATATATTTGTATGCTAATTATTATTATCTTACTTCATTTTTACATAAATGTTGCAGCCCGTTACGTACCCACGCTCCCACAGACGTTCACACTTTCTGCATTTCATTACCAGGATTTTACAATACAGATCCTGTATCTTGCCGCAAATTCCAACATCAAGCTGATTGCTGCCAACGAATGCGAAATTCCTTCCCACGGTACTCACACCATACTCATTCAAGCAGCCAAACGCCGCTTTTTGTCAAGGTACCCCTCCTGGGCGCAGACTTCCATGGTCTCGTTATCGAAGTCGCTAACTGCAAGCTCCTTGACGTGACCACTTTACAGTTAACCTCCCACGGCTCTCCTCATCTATGCTACATTAATCACTCCACTGTGAGAACGGACGATCGCTACGGTTTTTCCCATTAAGAGTTTCCTGAAGTCTTCCTACCTAAACTCCCTCAGCAACCTGGCAAAGCCACAGCGAATTTGCACTACAGTAAGATCGTGTGATACCTGAGAAGTTTCAAACATCCAAGCAAGCCTTTTCTAAAGTGAAGCACATGTGTGTTTCCCAGAAACCCTTGGGCCCTTGGGCATCGCCTTTGTACCTCGTCAAGAAGCTTGACGGAACGTGACCCTGTGGTGACTACCGACGCCTGATCCCCATCAGTGAACCTGACCACTACCTCCAAACCTTCAAACCTCCATGGGGCAAAGATTTTCTCCATGCTTGACCTCCTGAAAGGTTACTTCCAAGTCTCCGTGCACCCAGAAGACAGCAATCATCACGCCTTTCGGGAAATACACCTTCTCCTATACCACCCTTAGCCTCTACAACTCAGGGCCACCTTTCAGTGGCTAGTGGACGGCATCTTCGGCGAACTCCCTTACTGCTACATAGACGACATCTGCATCACCAGCAACGCCACTGGACACCTTGACTACTTCCGGAATGTACTGCGACTCCTTAGGGATGACGGGATGACGGACGACTAGTGCATTAAGACCAATGTCTTTTCAGCACCTCCATTGTGGAATTCTTCGTTTACGAGATCTCCGCCGCCGGCACCTGCCCCCTTGCCTCTAAGTTAGGGGCAATTAAGAACTTCCTGATGCCCACTACCTTCAAGCAACTCCAGGAATTCGTTGGTATGGTCAACTAATACCAACGCTTCGTCCCCGGCATCGCCAACACAATGGGACCCTCTACAACGCCCCTAAGAGCGCCATCGTATCGGCCAGAACATTGTCGTTTCCAAGCCCCGGCACCCCTCTCACCACCCTCACCATGGCCGCCAGCCACTTCACCATGGATGGTGACACCTTGGGCCATTTTTTTAAACATCATGGTTTCGGCCGTTGCCAAACCGAAAATAAATTGCGTGGGGCCGGCCCGAAAACTTAAACCGATTTTTTCAAACGTCGAGATAGTGCGGTGGGCCGGCCTAAAATGTTTTCGGGCGGCCCGAATATTTGCAACAGTTGGTAGCCCTGCGTACGCAGAAAGCGCGCCAAATAGCCGAACAACCATGGCAAGCGGATTGAAATAATTCGCTCACTGAAGATCAGAGGAAAATTTTGATCTCTCTCATCGCTGACCATAGCCACAGCACATGCGCACAACGTAAGTAATATTAAACGTTTTCTGCGTGTTTGTTATTTTAAACATACATATTGCGATCATTTATTTGAATTATATGAAGAGATTACTCATGAATAAACACGAGGCATAAGCAAAAGTGAGGTTAGGAATCAACGAAAGTAGGCAATATTAGAATTATGTTTTCTCTTGTGTCAGCGTTTCATTTACATTCTTTGATATGATTCAGAATCAGCTACGCCAAATATTTGTATGCCTGTCACCCACCCACCCACAAACACATATAACTTTGTAGAAACAGATCTTAAAAAGTTTAATCGCTACAATTTCAGAATGGATTGAGGAAGGTCCTTCATTCAAACAACAGGACTTTGCTATACCTCCTGCAACTCCAAGCCCTCTAGGGACCTCCTTTACTTCCTGGAAAACCCTCTTTGCCAACAGCTCCACCATCGAACCCAGTTCCATCAACATTTGGCTGTGGAAACAAACCTCAGAGAGGGAGGAATGCTACAGGGATATTAGGCTGAACAACAAAAAGCTCCATGATGCCCAACTCTTACAGGCGAATGAAATTAGACAGGAATTCTCCAAGACTTGTGAAGCAGTTTGAGCATCTGCAGAAAGTGTTGCAAGTGACCTTAATAGGGTTGCAGGTGAAATAATTTAAGTTTTAGGTAATGCAAAGCAATATTTGCAACTTCAGGGCATAAAATCTGGAAAAACATACATACTGCAAAAGTATGAAATAAAACTACAAAACTACATAGCTCTTTATTTCATTCTTATACCAAAAGTAATGAAAAACATACATGCAAGGGCCCCTTTTTTTTTGTTGTTGTCGGGATTTTATATATTTACTTATCATTTTTTTCAGTTCATTTTTTTTCTCGGCGCCTTTTTTCTCTCAATTCCTTTTTGCTCTAATATAACGATAATCAGTGCAATTAACTATACTCCTTTTCATGATCAAAATGGCTATAATAATCATTTTTATCATTTTTGGTATATTTAGTAGTTGCATTATCCCCCCCCCCCCTTTTTCTATCATTTAGATTTTGCTCTGATATAACGATCATCATCGGTTTTAGCTAAAATTATTTTCATTATCAGAATGGCTCTAACGTGTATTTTAAGCTTTTTTTTTTTTTTTCGGGATTTTATACATTTATTTATCTTTTTTTTTTTTTGTCAGGATTTTAGATATTGATCTACCTTTTTTTTCATTCCGCCTTTTTTCTCTCAATTCCTTTTTGCTCTAATATAACGGTAATCAGTGCAATTAACTATACTCCTTTGCTATATTTAGTAGTTTGCATTATTTATTTATTTTCTTCTTTTTTTCCTTTTTCTATCATTTAGATTTTGCTCTGATATAACGATCATCATCGGTTTTAGCTACAATCCTTTTCATTATCAGAATGGCTCTAACGTGTATTTTAAGCATTTTTTTTTTTTTTTTTTTCGGGATTTTATATATTTATGTATTTTTATTTTTTTTGCTCTAATATAACGATAATCAGTGCAATTAACTATACTCCTTTTCATGATCAAAATAGCTATAATGATAATTTTCATAATTTTTGGTATATTTAGTAATTGTATTATTTATTTCATTTTATTTATTTATTTTTTTTACTTTTTCTATAACTTAGATTTTGCTCTGATATAACGATCATCAGCGGTTTTAGTTATAATCCTTTTCATTATCAGAATGGCTCTAACGTGTATTTTAAGTTTTTTTTTTTTTTTTTGTCATGATTTTATATATTTATTTATCTTATCATTTTTTTCATTTCACTTTTTTCGGGATTTTATATATATATATATATATATATATATATATATATATATATATATATATATAAATATATATATAAATATATATATAAATATATATATATATATATATATATATATATATATATATATATATATAAATATATATATAAATATATATATATATATATATATATATTTGTTACTTGCATTATTTTATTTCCCCTTTTTTCTCTCAATTCCTTTTTTCTCTAATATAACGATAATCAGTGCAATAAACTATACTCCTTTTTTATCCTTTTCGTATATTTAGTAGTTGCATTATTTATTATCATTATTTTTTTTCTATCATTAAGATTTTGCTCGGATATAACGATTATCAGCGTTTTTAGCTATAATCTTTTCCTTTATCAGAATAGATCTAACGCGTATTTTAAGCATTTTTTGTCGGGATTTTATATATTTATTTATCTTTTTTTTTAATTTCGCCTTTTTTCTCTCAATTCCTTTTTGCTCTAATATAACGATAATCAGCGCAATTAACTATACTGATCAAAATGGCTATAATAAGCATTTTTATCATTTTTGGTATATTTAGTAGTTGCATTAATATATATATTTTTCCTTTTTCTATCATTTAGATTTTGGTCTGATTATAACAATCATAAACGTTTTTAGCTATAATCCTTTTCATTTAAATGGATTTTTTTTTTTTTTTTTTTTTTTTTTTATATATTTATCCTTTTTTTCATTTCGCCTTTTTTCTCTCAATTCCTTTGTGCTCTAATATAACGATAATCAGTGTAATTAACTATACTCCTTTTCATGATCAAAATGGCTATAATAAGCATTTTTATCATTTTTGGTATATTGAGTAGTTGCATTATTATCCCCCCCCTTTTCTATCATTTAGATTTTGTTCTGATATAACGATCATCAACGTTTTTAGCAATAATATTTTTCCTTATCAGAATAGCTCTAACGTGTATTTTAAGCCTTTTTTTTTGTCTGGATTTTATGTATTTACTCATCATTTTTTTCGCCTTTTTTCTCTCAATTCCTTTTTGCTAATATAACGATAATCAGTGCAATTAACTATACTCCTTTTCATGATCAAAATGGCTATTGTAGTGAATTATCCCCTGGTATCAGGTGGGTCATCCCGCAGACTTGGGGCCGCCTGTCCCCTGACGTCACGAAAGAATCTACGGACCTTTTCGCCCTGCAAGATGATTTGGCTTCGCTATTCCGTGTGTGTGTTTGTTCGATTTAATAAGAAAAAAGTGTGCTTTTATTTTCCATTGACTTACCTTTCTGATTGTTCCGTGTTCTTCGTCTACATCTACATTTCTACTATACACAACAAGTATCTACATATTACTTATCTTGTATTCTTTACTTACCTTGATCTTGTCTCTTTTCCTTCGACTATAACACCTTACCTTCATTTTTCATCTGTTTACCTCTTCCTGTTTTCTCTCGTTTCTCCACTCGGCACCCTTCTTTCACTTTTTACTGATTTCATGTTTAAGTCGTTTATAATGCCCATTTTTTGTATGTTTTATTTCTAGTTTTATTTTATGTATTTTAAGTTTAGTTTTATACACACTTATTACACTTTTTGTGAATATATTGCCTTATGGGTAAAAACGTCACCATAAACGACCCTGAAAATAGCCAAAAATGCTTAAAATACACGTTTGAGCCATTCTGATAATGAAACGGATTATAGTTAAATGCGCTGTTTTTCGTTATATTAAAGGATTTAGCAATTGAGAGAAAAAAGGTGCACTAAAAAAAAAATGACACGACCCTGAAAATAGCCAAAAATGCTTAAAATACACGTTTGAGCCATTCTGATAATGAAACGGATTATAGTTAGATGCGCTGCTTTTCGTTATATTAAAGGATTTAGCAATTGAGAGAAAAAAGGTGCACTAAAAAAAAAATGACACGACCCTGAAAATAGCCAAAAATGCTTAATAGCCAAAAATGCTACCAAATTTAACATCTCCAATAATGAACTCTACGGAGTTTATTAAATACCCACTACAGCGTATAGGTATTTTTGGTGGCAAGCGGTGGGATATGGCGCATTGTATGTGCTTTCAAAGCACCTGTTAAGCCTGATGACTCCTTGATGGTGTAACTGCTTGTTACGCGTAAGACGCTCATGTCTTCACGAAGTCTTCACCCGTAGTCACCTGTTCGTCTGCCCAGATTCTTATTTTATGTTCTTTTAGTTTGTTTTATTTTGAATGGTTTCTTTTGTTTTATTTTGGTTTGTTTTCTCTGTTTTACTGTTTTATTTTTAGTTTATCTCCATGGATTTATTTTCTTATGGTTTCATTTTTCTGTGTCTATGTTTTATGGATGCGTGATTTGGTGTTTTATGGCTTTGTTTTGTACGTGTTTTTCTGGTGTTTTATTTTTCGGTATTTGGGATCTTAGTTAAGAGTATGATTGAGTTTTATATTTTTTTGCTGTGAGTTTTTAGGGGTTCGATGTTTTTTTTGTGTTAAAATGCTTGAATGAATGTTTAGCAGTTTCTAAATGCGTGAATGTAGTTATCGTAAATGGTTTTTGTAAAGGCTTAATGTGCGACAGCTTTATAAAGGTTATGTGAATTTGTGATTTATGTTGTGATTGTTTTCATGTTTTGTGTATGTTTTACGAATATGTACGATTGTTTAGTGAATGTTTTAAGTTTAAATGTGTTTTAGGTTCCGCAGTCTTTCTCTGTTTTATGAGTCTTTCTCTGTTTTATGAGTCTTTGTCTGTTTTATGAGTCTTTGTCTGTTTTATGAGTCTTTGTCTGTTTTATGAGTCTTTGTCTGTTTTATGAGTCTTTGTCTGTTTTATGAGTCTTTGTCTGTTTTATGAGTCTTTGTCTGTTTTATGAGCCTTTGTCTGTTTTATGAGTCTTTGTTTTATGAGTCTTTGTCTGTTTTATGAGTCTTTGTCTGTTTTATGAGTCTTTGTCTGTTTTATGAGTCTTTGTCTGTTTTATGAGTCTTTGTCTGTTTTATGAGTCTTTGTCTGTTTTATGAGTCTTTGTCTGTTTTATGAGTCTTTGTCTGTTTTATGAGTCTTTGTCTGTTTTATGAGTCTTTGTCTGTTTTATGAGTCTTTGTTTTAGTCAGTTTTTGGGCGAATGTTTTATATTTTCATGAGTGTTTTTATGATTGTTTTATGTGATTTTGGTTCGGGTAATTTTACGAATGTTTTAAACGAATTGTACGTTTCTGATGTATGTTTTCTGTGAGTTTTATTATGAATTTTTGCATATGTCCGTGTGAGTTAGGATAGTGCAGTGATTTTTGGTGGATTTATTTAGGGTATCCTGTGTCCTCTTTAGTCCTAAAGTTGTGTTGGAGTGTTGTAGCTCTGGCTGTAGTGATTTTTTTAAGGCAAAATCAGCACAATTCAGACACGAGCCATGGGTCGAAAGAACGGCGGAAATCGTAATAATAGTCCTGCCCGTCCTTCGACGAGTCGGGCTACTGCTTCTGCTCCTCCGCTAGAGAGGGACTCCCCTTCAGGGCAGCCACTCGTGCCAGACTCGGGAGACCAAGGCATCGAAAGTCTTCCTGAACTTTCGGTGATGGAAGAGCTGTTTCAAAAGATCTCTCAGCTCACACTAGAGGTCCAGAGTCTGCGGCGGCAGAATAGTGAGATGGAGGCTCGTATGTCTCGTCCGTCCACACCTGTCTCCTTCAGAGAAACTCCTTCAGTTGAGTTTGTGGTGCAGAGGGATCCGATCCCCCAGTTTAAGGCAGAGGTTAGTTCTGCGCACCCCCTTAAACGCAATCAGGAGGTCGAAAGTTGGCTTCGAAGTGTTGAGAGCCACACTCGCCCTCAGACCGATGCAGCCTTCATTAAAGCTGCAAAGGCATCATGTAAGGGTGCGGCAGAACTAATTGTGAATTCGCCCCTCTTTGACAACATTGTGTCATGGGTCGAGTTTAAGGAGAAACTGAGACAGAAATTTAGGGGAACTGGCACTTCGTCTGATTTTTATCATGTACTACATGGTCAGAAGCTACAACCAGGGCAAGCGCCCATGGATTTTTATTTTATTTTAGAGGGCATGGTTTATCAAGGATTACGTGATTACCCTCAGGCTATTGGTGACCCAGATGACCTAATTAGACGGGTCTTTTTGCAAGGGCTCCCTCGGTGGATCAGGGAAGCAGTTGTGGTAAAGGAAGAGGTTGAGCTTTCAAATCTTGTCGAGACTACCCAGAGAGTATGGAGTCTCAGGGAGAGTGAAGGTCCTGGGGTTGGCTCTCCTCTTAATAGATCGCCTTTCCGACCACGGGCTCTTGCAGCAGCCGAGGTTGATCATCCACCACGGAGGTACTGTCGTTACCATAAAAATCATGAGCATGACAGTTCAGAGTGTCGTGTGTTGAACGAGAGGAGAAAGTGTTTTGCGTGTGGTGAGCCAGGTCACTTTGCTCGACAGTGTCCCTTTGTATCACGCCAGGTCGGGAAAGGCAGCGTCACCGTTGCTGGCGGAGAAAGAGGTGCTGTCAACCACTAACTGTTATGGTAAGAACTCTCAGAAACCTGTAGGTCGCCCAATGGTATATTTGATGGTTAATGGGTGCAGGATGCAATGTTTTGTCGACACAGGTTCTGAGGTGACCATTGCCAAAACAGTAGCAGCTGAAAAGTTGGGAATAAGGTGCGAGAAAGAAACCTGTAAAAGGGTGAAAGGGGTGTCTGGCAAAACTATTCCAGTTTTAGGTGAAAGTGCAGTAGTGTTTAATGTAAGTGAACAGATCCATGTGAAACATAAAGTATGCATCTTGGATGATATTTCCTTTCCTGGAGAAGTCTTGCTGGGTATGGATCTTCTTAGACGCTTCAACTTCAGGCTGGAGTGTTTTTCCGATCCTGATAAGATGGATGTTCTGGTTGTGCAAGGTATTAAGTTCCCTGTCGAGTATACAGACTCTCGGTCATTACAGGTAGTTCTTGTTGAGATACATCCTCAACGATCAAAGTTGCTACCCTCTTCACAGGTGGCACATGTTGCTGTACCTGTTTGTGTACCACCTTGCAGCGGGCGGTTCATTAAATGTAGCGTTCCTCGAAGATTGCAGGCTGCCAAGGAACTTCTAGTTTCTGGTATTGAGTGTCCCTTGGTGGTGCCTAGGTCTCTACAAGAGGTGAAGAATGGGCGCATTAATGTATGGGCAGTAAATGAGACTGCACGCCCAGTTAAGTTGAGTAATGGGCATAGGTTAGCTATAGTTGATGATGTAATACAGGTTTTCTCACTTGAGGCTGGAAGCACAGATGTAAATGGTCATACTCCGTCAACTGCAGAAAGTGTTTGCGAGGCTGTGAACAGTGATAGTGTTTGTGATGAAAAATGTGAAAGTGCTAATATAGTCACTAAGGGTGCGATTAATAGTACAGTGTCAAGTGAAAGTGCAATTTTTAACAATGGTGCTGAAAAGAAAATTGCCAGTGTTAGTAAGACTCCTTTTCAGTATGCTATAGAGGAGCAAACGTTAGGAGCTGAGTTATTTATTGGTGAGGATGGTGATATATCTAAACCTGAACTTGCCGATGGCTTCATTGACGATGACTTTGATAGTTTTGATGCTGTTGGAGATTTTGGTAATGCAGGTGATTATATCCTTTTGCCAGATATTGATTTGCCTCCTTGCAGTGTGGTGGCACAAGTGCCAATTGAACAGACAGCCACTACCACTTGTTGTTCTGAGGATGAGGTTCGGCCAGGTAATCCTGAGTTTAGTGACATTTTAGCCGAGTTTGACCTTGGTCACCTCAGTCTTGAGCAACAGCAGCAAGTTAGACAATTGCTGGCAAAGTATGTGTCTTTGTTTGATGCTCAGGCGAAACTGGGCACAGTACCTGGCATTTCTCACAACATTAAGACTAAGGAGGGTGAAGGTCCATTATGTGTACGACAGTGGCGCCTTCCAGAAGCATCTAAAAAGTTCATTCGTGAAGAGTGTGACAATATGTTTGCACAAGGGGTGATTGAACATTCCACCTCCCCCTGGCATTCCCCAATCGTTCTGGTTAGGAAGAAGGATGGGTCAACTAGATTTTGCATTGATTATCGGAGTCTCAACAGTATTACAGAGCAGGATGCCTATCCAATGCCACGCATTGATGAGCTCATAGATCAGCTCCATGGAACTATGTGGTTTACTGCTCTGGATGCTCGCAGTGCCTATTGGACTGTGGATGTGAACCCAGATGATAGGCCAAAGACAGCATTCTCGGATGGGCACCGTCTCTTCCAGTTCAGGAAGTTGCCATTTGGGTTAGCAACTGCCCCCTCAACCTTTCAACGGGCTGTCAACTGTGTGCTGTCATCTGTTTTGGGCAAACATACCATTGCCTACTTGGATGATGTGGTAGTACACAGTAGTAGTTTTACTGAGCATCTAAAGCATTTAGATGAGACTTTGGCACTCCTTTTAAAAGCAGGATTCAGGCTCAACAGGAAGAAGTGTGTATTTGCAACCGACACATTTAAATTCCTGGGTTTTAAGATCTCGCCCAAGGGTGTAGAACCTGACCCAGATAAGGTGTCTGCTATTCAGAAGATGCCTCAGCCTAGGAACCAAAAGGAGGTGCGTCGCTTCCTTGGGTGTACAGGCTTCTTCAGACGGCATATTGAAGGGTATGCTAAACTTGCAGCACCACTTACCAGCCTAACTCGCAAGGATGTTAAGTTTGTCTGGGGCCAGTGGGAAGAAGTTGCTTTCCAGGCCTTAAAGAAGGCACTTGTCACAACACCAGTCCTGAGCAAACCTGATTTCGACAGACCTTTCGAGGTCCATACCGATGCATCAGGGGTTGCAATTGGTGCTTGTTTAATGCAGTGTGATTGTAGTGATTCCCCGAGACATTTCCTTGCCCCAAAGTAAATTCCCGATTGAATCCATGGTAACGTGAATCTCGTCCTGTGTAGGGGTAGGCTGCCACCAGCTGATAAGGGATCAGCACCCGTGTATATGCGAGACAGTAAAAGACGTGTAAAATGTATGTTATGTATGTGTATGAGTGTATGTCAGTTTGTATGTGGAAAGAAAGAGTTCCTACACAGGACATTGCCGAGCAGGCGTGGCTAGAGTCAGGCAAACATTCTTATTTCAGTGTTTCACAAAAGGACTTGAAAAATATAAAATGAAATCATTCCGATCATAGTTTATTATATAAATATATTCACACAAAGAACAAAAGGTCTCTCCTCCTTCTATATTGAAAACTTCTCCTTTTGGCTGGCCATGAATTTAGCCTATGGTCGCAACCCTTTAAAAACAATAAGATTGACAATAAAAGTTCCAATAAAAAGAGAAAAAAAACAACAAGTGCCAAAAGGGCACAGGTTGTGAGCAGTGCTGTTGCCGAGCTAGGCTCATCTACAAGTGGCTATCTGCTGACGATCCAGGGCCTCGCAGGGGTATTTATGGGCCCCCTTCCAGGGAGGGAGCATGTGGTAGGCCCTCCTTCCAAGGAGGGAGCGAGTAGTAGGCCCTCCAGGGCAACGCCATCTCTTGGCGCCGCTTCCCCCTCGTGGCGACAAAGGGAAACTCGTGCATTGGTCCCGGAGGGATGAGGCAGCAAAGGAAGAGTGACGTGCCAAGCGGGCTAATTCTATGTATATACTCATCATTACACATCTCCATATTATACACATTTGGCATTGAGCCATTGCACTGTCATTCAGTACATCTGCACACTACATTTAGTGGTAGGCAGGACGTCTATTTGGTATTCAACGGTACTACGCCTATTCGCCACAGGTATAGGGCGTCCCACACTACTATATCGCTGTTTTTCGTTACGTCCCTGAAAATAGCCAAAAATGCTTAAAATAAACGTTTGATCCATTCTGATAATGAAATTGATTGTAGTTAAATGAACTGATTTCTGTTATATTAAAGGATTTAGCAATTGAGAGAAAAAAGGTGCGCTAAAAAAAATGACTAATATATACGACCCTGAAAATAGCTTAAAATACTTAAAATACACGTTTGAGGTCTTCTGATAATGAAACGGATTATTGTTAAAATCGCTTATTTTCGTTATATTAAAGGATTGAGAAATTGAGAGGAAAAAGGTGCACTAAAAAAAATGACAGTAATAAATACGACCCTTAAAATAGCCAAAAAAGCTTAAAATACACGTTTGAGCCATTCTGATAATGAAACGGATTATAGTTAAATGCACCGATTTTAGCAATTGAGAGAAAAAAATGCACTAAAAAAAAAAAAATGACAGTAATATACAAGACCCTGAAAATAGACAAATATGCTTAAAATACACGTTTCAGCCATTCTGATAATGAAACGGATTATTCTTAAATTTTCGTTATATTAAATGATTTGGAAATTGAGAGAAAAAAGGTGCACTAAAAAAAATTACAGTAATATATACGACCTGAAAATAGCCAAAAATGCTTAAAATACACGTTTGAGCCATTCTGATAATGAAACGGATTATAGTTAAATGCGCTGATTTTCGTTATATTAAAGGATTTAGCAATTGAGAGAAAAAAGGTGCACTAAAAAAAAAATGACAGTAATATATACGACCCTGAAAATAGCCAAAAATGCTTAAAATACACGTTTGAGCCATTCTGGTAATGAAACGGATTATAGTTAAATGCGCTGATTTTCGTTTTATTAAAGGATTTAGCAAATGAGAGGAAAAAGTTAGACTTAAAAAAAATGACAGTAAGATATACGCCCTTGAAAATAGCAAAAAATTCTTAAAATACACGTTTAAGCCATTCTGATAATGAAACGGATTATAGTTAATTGCGCTGATTTTCGTTATATTAAAAATTAAGCAATTGAGAGAAAAAAGGTGCACTAAAAAAAAAAATGACAGTAATATACACGACCCTGAAAATAGCCAAAAATGCTTAAAATACACGTTTGAGCGATTCTGATAATAAAATGGATTATAGTTAAATGCGCTGATTTTCGTTATATTAAAGGATTTAGCAATTGAGAGAAAAAAGGTGCACTAAAAAAATGACAGTAATATATACGACCCTGAAAATATCGAAAAAGGCTTAAAATACACGTTTGAGCCATTCTGATAATGAAACGGATTATAGTTAAATGCGTTGATTTTCATTATATTGAAGGATTTAGCAATTCAGAGAAAAAAGGTGCACTAAAAAAAAGATAGTAACATTTACGACTCTTAAAATAGCCAAAAATGCTTAAAATACACGTTTCAGCCATTCTGATAATGAAACGGATTATAGTTCAATGCGCTGATTTTCGTTATATTAAAAGATTTAGAAATTGAGAGAAAAAAGGTGCACTAAAAAAAAATGACAGTAATATATACGACCCTGAAAATAGCCAAAAATGCTTAAAATACACGTTTGAGCCATTCTGATAATGAAACGAATTATAGTTAAATGCGCTGATTTTCGTTATATTAAAGGATTAAGCAATTGAGTAAAAAAAAGTGCACTAAAGAAAGAAATAATAATATGTACGACCCTGAAAATAGCCAAAAATGCTTAAAATACACGTTTCAGCCATTCTGATAATGAACAGGGTTATAGTTAAATGCGCTGATTTTCGTTATATTAAAGGATTTAGCAATTGAGAGAATAAAGGTGCACTAAAAAAAATGACAGTAATATATACGACCCTGAAAATAGCTAAAAATGCTTAAAATACACGTTTGAGCCATTCTGATAATGAAACGGATTATAGTTAAATGCGCTGATTTTCGTTATATTAAAGGATTTAGCAATTGAGAGAAAAAAGGTGCACTAAAAAAAATCACAGTAATATATACGACCCTGAAAATAGCCAAAAAATCTTAAAATATACGTTTGAGCCATTCTGATAATGACACGGATTATAGTTATAAATGCTTTTTTTCGTTATATTAAAGGATTTAGCAATTGAGAGAAAAAAAGGTGCATTAAGAAAATGACAGTACGAACCTGAAAATAGCCAAAAATGCTTAAAATAAACGTTTGAGCCATTCTGTTAATAAAACGGATTATGCGCTGATTTTCATTATACAAAGAATTTAGCAATTGAGAAAAGGCACCAACAATGATACAATATATATTGCCTTCGTGGAAATGGTTAAAATGCTTAAAATAATCGTTTGAGCCATTCTGATAATAAAACGGATTATACTTAAATGCACTGATTTTCGTTATATTAAAGGATTTAGCAATAGAGAGTAAAAAGGTGCACTAAAAAAAATAACAGTAATATATACGACCCTGAATATACCCAAAAATTCTTAAAATACACGTTTAAGCCATTCTGATAATGAAACGTATTTTAGTGAAATGCGCTGATTTTCGTTATCTTAAAGGATTTAGTAATTGAGAGAAAAAAAGGTGCACTAAAAAAATGACAGTAATATATACGACCCTGAAAATAGCCAAAAATGCTTAAAATTTGAGCCATTCTGATAATGAAACGGATTATAGATAAATGCGCTGATTTCCCTTATATTAAAGGATTTAGCAATAGAGAAGGAAAAAAGGTGCACTAAAAAAAACAGTAATATCTACGACCCTGAAAATAGCCAAAAATGCTTAAAATACACGTTTGAGCCATTCTGATAATGAAACGGATTATAGTTAAATGCCCTGATTTTCGTTATATTAAAGAATATAGCATTTGAGAGAAAAAATATGCACTAAATAGAAAAAATACGACCCTGAAAATAGCCAAAAATGCTTGGAATACACGTTTGAGCGATTCTGATAATAAAACGGATCATAGTTAAATGTGCTGATTTTAGTTATATTAAAAGATTTAGGAATTGAGAGAAAAAAGGGGCACTAGAAAAAAAAGACATATATATGACCCTGAAAATAGCCAAAAAAGCTTAAAATACACGTTTGAGCCATTCTGATAATGAAACGGATTATAGTTATAAATGCTGATTTTCGTTATATTATAGGATTTAGCAATTGAGAGAAAAAAGGTGAATTAAAAAAAGGACTAATATATACGACTCTGAAAATCGACAAAAATGCTTAAAATACACGTTTGAGCCATTTTGATAATAAAACGGATTATAGTTAAATGCGCTGATTTTCGTTATATTAAAGGATTTAGCAATTGAGAGAAAAAAAGTGCACTAAAAAAAAATGACAGTAATATATACGACCCTGAAAATAGCCAAAATGCTTTAAATACACGTTTCCGGCATTTTGATAATGAAACGGATAATAGTTAAATGCACTAATTTTCATTATATTAAAGGATTTAGCCATTGAGAGAAAAAAGGTGCACTAAAAATAGTGAGAGTAATATATACGACCCTGAAAATAGCCAAAAATGCTTAAGATACACGTTTTAGCCATTCTGATAATGAAACGGATTATAGTTACACGCGGTGATTTTGGTTATATTAAAGGATTTAGCAATGGAGATAAAAAAGGTGCACTAAAAAAAATGACAGTAATATATACGACCCTGAAATTAGCTGAAAATGCTTAAAATACACGTTTAAGCAATTTTGATAATGAAGGAGATTATAGTTAAATGCATTGATTTTCGTTATAGTAAAGGATTTAGCAATTGAGAGAAAAAGGGTGCACTAAAAAAAAAAAAGTAATATATACGACCCTACAAATAGCCGAATATCCTTAAAATACACGTTTAAGCCATTCTGATAATGAAGGAGACTCTAGTTAAATGCACTGATTTTAGTTATGGTAAAGGATTTAGCAATTGAGAGAAAAAAGGTGCACTAAAAAAAATGACAGTAATATATACGACCCTGAAAATAGCAAAAAATGCTAAAAATCCACGTTTAAGCCGTTCTGATATTGAACCTGATTATAGTTAAATGCGCTGATTTTCGTTATATTAAATGATTTAGGAATTGAGAGAGAAAAGGGGCACTAGAAAAAAAAATGACAATACTATAAACGACCCTGAAAATAGGGAAAAATGCTTAAAATAAACGTTTGAGCCATTCTGATAAGGAAACGGATTATAGTTAAAAGCGCTGTATTTCGTTATATTAAAGGAATTGAGAGAAAAAAAAGTGCACTAAAAAAAAAAGACATATATATGACCTTGAAAATAGCTAAAAAAGCTTAAAATACACGTTTGAGCCATTCTGATAATGAAACGGATTATGGTTATAAATGCTGATTTTCGTTATATTATAGGATTTAGCAAATGAGAGAAAAAAGGTGCATTAAAAAAAAGGACTAATATATACGACCCTGAAAATCGCCAAAAATGCTTAAAATACACGTTTGAGCCATTCTGATAATAAAACGGATTATTGTTAAATGCGTTGATTTTCGTTATATTAAAGGATTTAGCAATAGAGAGTAAAAAGGTGCACTAAAAAAAATAACAGTAATATATACGACCCTGAAAATACCCAAAAATTCTTAAAATACACGTTTGAGCCATTCTGATAATGAAACGGATTTTAGTTAAATCCGCTGATTTTCGTTATATTAAAGGATTTAGCAATTGAGAGAAAAAAGGTGCATTAAAAAAAGGACTTATATATACGACCCTGAAAACGGATTATTGTTAAATGCGCTGATATACGTTATAGTAAAGGATTTAGCAATTGAGAGAAAGAAGGTCCACTAAAAAAAAAAGTAATATATACGACCCTAAAAATAGTCGAAAATGCTTAAAATACACGTTTTAGCCATTCTGATAATAAAGGAGATTCTAGTTAAATGCGCTGATTGTAGTTATAGTAAAAGGATTTAGCAATTGAGAGAAAAAAGGTGCATTAAAAAAAATGACAGTAAGATACACGACCCTGAAAATAGCCAAAAATGCTAAAAATACACGTTTGAGCCATTCTGATAATGAAGCGGATTATAGTTAAATGCCTGGTTTTCGTTATATTAAAGGATTTAGCAGTTGAGAGAAAAAAGGTGCACTAAAAAAAATGACAGTAATATATACGACCCTGAAAATAGCCAAAAATGCTTAAAATACACGTTAGAGCCTTTCTGATAACGAAACGGATTACAGTTAAATGCACTGATTTTTGTTATATTAAAGGAAAAATCAATTGCGAGAAAAAGGTGCAAGAAAAAAAAATAACGATCCTGAAAAAAAAACCAAAAATGCTTAAAATACACGTTAGAGCCATTCTGATAACGAAACGGATTACAGTTAAATGCACTGATTTTTGTTATATTAAAGGAAAAATCAATTGCGAGAAAAAATGTGCAAGAAAAAAAAATGACGATCCTGAAAAAAAGCCAAAAATGCTTAAAATACACGTTAGAGCCTTTCTGATAACGAAACAGATTACAGATAAATGCACTGATTTTTGTTATATTAAAGGAAAAATCAATTGTGAGAAAAAAGGTGCAAGAAAAAAAATGACGATCCTGAAAAAAAACAAAAATGCTTAAGATATCCGTTAGAGCCTTGATAATCAACGATTATATTAAATTAATTGATTTTTGTTATATTAAAGGAAAAATCAATTATACAAAAAAAAGGCAAAAAAAGTGACGATCCTGAAAAAAGCCAAAAATGCTTATAATACACGTTAGAGCCTTTCTGATAACGAAACGGATTACAGTTAAATGCACTGATTTTTGTTATATTAAAGGAAAAATCAATTGCGAGAAAAAAGGTGCAAGAAAAAAAAATGACGATCCTGAAAAAAAGCCAAAAATGCTTAAAATACACGTTAGAGCCATTCTGATAACGAAACGGATTACAGTTAAATGCACTGATTTTTGTTATATTAAAGGAAAAATCAATTGCGAGAAAAAAGGTGCAAGAAAAAAAAATGACGATCCTGAAAAAAAGCCAAAAATGCTTAAAATACACGTTAGAGCCATTCTGATAACGAAACGGATTACAGTTAAATGCACTGATTTTTGTTATATTAAAGGAAAAATCAATTGCGAGAAAAAAGGTGCAAGAAAAAAAAAAATGACGATCCTGAAAAAAAAAAAAAAAATGCTTAAAATACACGTTAGAGCCATTCTGATAACGAAACGGATTACAGATAAAGGCACTGATTTTTGTGATATTAAAGGAAAATCAATTGCGAGAAAAAAGGTGCAAGAAAAAAAAATGACGATCTTGAAAAAAAGCCAAAAATGCTTAAAATACACGTTAAAGCCACTCTGATAACGAAACGGATTACAGTTAAATGAACTGATTTTTGTTATATTAAAGGAAAAATCAATTGCGAGAAAAAAGGTGCAAGAAAAAAAAATTACGATCCTCAAAAAAAGCCAAAAATGCTTAAAATACACGTTAGAGCCTTTCTGATAACGAAACAGATTACATTTAAATGCACTGATTTTTGTTATATTAAAGGAAAAATCAATTGCGAGAAAAAAGGTGCAAGAAAAAAAAATGACGATCCTGAAAAAAAGCCAAAAATGCTTAAAATACACGTTAGAGTCATTCTGATAACGAAACGGATTACAGTTAAATGCACTGATTTTGAGGCATTCTGTTTATGAAACGGATTATAGTTAAATGCGGTGGTTTTCGTTATATTAAAGGATTTAGCAATTGAGAGAAAAAAGGTGCACTAAAAAAAAATGACAGTAATATATACGACCCTGAAAATAGCCAAAAATGCTTAAAATACAGGTTTCAGCCATTCTCATAATGAATTGGTTAAATGCGCTGATTTTTGTTATATTAGAGGATTTAGGTTTTAGGAGAAAAAAGGTGCACTAAAAAAAATGAAAGTAATATATACGACCCTACAAATAGCCAAAAATGCTTAAAATACACGTTTGAGCCATTCTGATAATGAAACGGATTATAGTTAAATGCGCTGATTTTCGTTATATTAAAGGATTTAGCAATTGAGAGAAAAAAGGTGCACTAAAAAAAATGACAGTAATATATACGACCCTGAAAATAGCCAAAAATGCTTAAAATACACGTTTGAGCCATTCTGATAATGCGCTGGTTTTGGTTATATTAAAGGATGTAGTAATTCAGAGAAAAAAGGTGCACTAAAAAAATGACAGTAATATAAACGACCCTGAAAAAAAACAAAAATGATTAAAATACACGTTAGAGCCATTCTGATAACGAAACGGATTACAGTTAAATGCACTGATTTTTGTTATATTAAAGGAAAAATCAATTGTAAGAAAAAATGTGCAAGAAAAATAAAATGACGATACTGAAAAAAAGCCAAAAATGATTAAAATACACGTTAGAGCCTTTCTGATACCGAAACAGATTACAGATAAATGCACTGATTTTTGTTATATTAAAGGAAAAATCAATTGCGAGAAAAAAGGTGCAAAAAAAAAAAAATGACGATCCTGAAAAAAAGCCAAAAATGCTTATAATACACGTTAGAGCCTTTCTGATAACGAAACGGATTACAGTTAAATGCACTGATTTTTGTTATATTAAAGGAAAAATCAATTGCGAGAAAAAAGGTGCACGAAAAAAAAAAATGACGATCCTGAAAAAAAGCCAAAAATGCTTAAGATACACGTTTGAGCCATTTTGATAACGAAACGGAATACAGTTCAATTCACTGATTTTTGTTATATTAAAGGGAAAATCAATTGCGAGAAAAAAGGTGCACGAAAAAAAAAATGACGATCCTGAAAAAAAGCCAAAAATGCTTAAAATACACGTTAGAGCCATTCTGATAACGAAACGGATTACAGTTAAATGCACTGATTTTTGTTATATTAAAGGAAAAATCAATTGCGAGAAAAAAGGTGCAAGAAAAAAAATGACGATTCTGAAAAAAAAAACAAAAAAATGCTTAAAATACACGTTAGAGCCATTCTGATAACGAAACGGATTACAGATAAAGGCACTGATTTTTGTGATATTAAAGGAAAATCAATTGCGAGAAAAAAAGAAAAAAATGATCTGAAAAAATGCATAAAAAAATGCTTAAAATAACGTTAAAGCCACTATGATAATTAAAATGACGAGAGTTAAACAACCGATTTTTGTTATATTAAAGGAAAAATCAATTGCGAGAAAAAAGGTGCAAGAAAAAAAAATTACGATCCTCAAAAAAAGCCAAAAATGCTTAAAATACACGTTAGAGCCTTTCTGATACCGAAACAGATTACATTTAAATGCACTGATTTTTGTTATATTAAAGGAAAAATGAATTGCGAGAAAAAAGGTGAAAGAAAAAAAAATGACGATCCTGAAAAAAAGCCAAAAATGCTTAAAATATACGTTAGAGCCATTCTGATAATGAAACGGATTATAGTTAAATGCGCTGTTTTTCGTTATATTAAAAGATTTAGCAATTGAGAGAAAAGAGGTGCACTAAAAAAAATGACAGTAATATATACGACCCTGAAAATAGCCAAAAATGCTTAAAATACAGGTTTCAGCCATTCTCATAATGAATTGGTTAAATGCGCTGATTTTTGTTATATTAGAGGATTTAGGTTTTAGGAGAAAAAAGGTGCACTAAAAAAAATGAAAGTAATATATACGACCCTACAAATAGCCAAAAATGCTTAAAATACACGTTTGAGCCATTCTGATAATGAAACAGATTATAGTTAAATGCGCTGATTTTCGTTATATTAAAGGATTTAGCAATTAAGAGAAAAAAGGTGCACTAAAAAAAATGACAGTAATATATACGACCCTGAAAATAGCCAAAAATGCTTAAAATACACGTTTGAGCCATTCTGATAATGCGCTGATTTTCGTTATATTAAAGGATGTAGTAATTCAGAGAAAAAAGGTGCACTAAAAAAAAATGACAGTAATATATACGACCCTGAAAATAGCCAAAAATGCTTAAAATACACGTTTCAGCCATTCTGATAATGAAACGGATTATAGTTAAATGCGCTGATTTTCCTTATATTAAAGGATTTAGCAATTCAGAGAAAAAAAGTACACTTGAAAAAAAATGACAGTAATAAAAACGACCCTGAAAATAGCCAAAAATCCTTAAAATACACGTTTGAGCCATTCTGATAATGAAACGGATTATAGTTAAATGCGCTGATTTTCGTTATATTAAAGGATTTAGCAATTGAGAGAAAAAAGGTGCACTAAAAAAAATGACAGTAATATATACGACCCTGAAAATAGCCAAAAATGATAATGAAACGGATTATTGTTAGAAGCACTGATTTTCGTTATATTAAAGGATTTAGCAATTGAGAGAAAAAAGGTGCACTAAAAAAAAAACGACAGTAATATATACGACCCTGAAAATAGCCAAAAATGCTTAAAATACACGTTTGAGCCATTCTGATAATGAAACGGATTCTAGTTAAATGCGCTGATTTTCGTTATATTAAAAGATTTAGTATTTCAGAGAAAAAAAAAGGTACACAAAAAAAATAACAGTAATAAATACGACCCTGAAAATAGCCAAAAATCCTTAAAATACACGTTTGAGCCATTCTGATAATGAAACGGATTATAGTTAAATGCTCTGATTTTCGTTATATTAAAGGATTTACCAATTAAGAGAAAAAAGGTGCAGCCAAAAATGCTTAAAATACACGTTTGAGCCCTTCTTATAATTAAAGGGATTATAATTAAATGCGCTGATTTTCGTTATATTAAAGAATTTAACAGCTGAGAGAAAAAAAAGTGTACGAAAAAAAAAATGACAGTAATATATACGACCCTGAAAATAGCCAAAAATGCTTATAATACACGTTTGAGCCATTCTGATAATGAAACAGATTATAGTTAAATGCGCTGATTTTCGTTATATTAAAGGATTTAGCAATTGAGAGAAAAAAGGTGCACTAAAAAAAATGACAGTAATATATACGACCCTGAAAATAGCCAAAAATGCTTAAAATACACATTTGAGCCATTCTGAAAATGAAACGGATTATAGTTAAATGCGCTGATTTTCGTTCTATTAAAGGATTTAGCAATTGAGAGAAAAAAGGTGCACTAAAAAAAAATGACAGTAATATAAACGACCCTGTAAATAGCCAAAAATGATTAAAATGCACGTTAGAGCCATTCATATATATTTAAAGGATTTAGGAATTGAGAGAAAAAAGGTGCACTAAAATAAAAATGACAGTAATATATACGTCCCTTAAAATGGCCATAAAATGCTTAAAATACACGTTTGAGCCATTCTGATAATGAAACGGATTATAGTTAAATGCGCTGATTTTCGTTATATTAAAGGATTTAGCAATTGAAAGAAAAAAGGTACACTAATAAAAAAAATGATAATAATAATTACGACCCAGAAAATAGCCAAAAATGCTTAAAATACACGTTAGAGCCATTCTCATAATGAAACGGATTATAGTTAAATGCGCTAATTTTCGTTATATTAAAGGATTTAGCAATTAAGAGAAAAAAGGTACACTAATAAAAAAAATGACAATAATATTTACGACCCAGAAAATAGCCAAAAATGATTAAAATACACGTTTGAGCCATTCTGATAATGAAATGGATTATAGTTAAATGCCCTGATTTTCGTTATATTAAAGGATTTAGCAATTGAGAGAAAAAAGGTGCACTAAAAAAAAGTCAGTGATATATACGACCCTGAAAATAGCCAAAAATGCTTAAAATAAACGTTAGTGCCATTCTTATAATGCGCTGATTTTCGTTATATTAAAGGATTTAGTAATTGAGAGAAAAAAGGTGCACTAAAAAAAATGACAGTAATATATACGACCCTGAAAATAGCCAAAAATGCTTAAAATACACGTTTGAGCCATTCTGATAATGAAACGGATTATAGTTAAATGCGCTGATTTTCGTTATATTAAAGGATTTAGCAATTGAGAAAAAAAGGTGCACTAAAAAAAAAATGACAGTAATATATACGACCCTGAAAATAGCCAAAAATGCTTAAAATACACGTTTGAGCCATTCTGATAATGAAACGGATTATAGTTAAATGCGCTGATTTTCGTTATATTAAAGGATTTAGCAATTGAGAGAAAAAAGGTGCACTAAAAAAAAATGACAGTAATATAAACGACCCTGTAAATAGCCAAAAATGCTTAAAATGCACGTTAGAGCCATTCATATAATGAGCTGATTTTCGTTATATTAAAGGATTTAGCAATTGAGAGAAAAAAGGTGCTTTAAAAAAAAATGACAGTAATATATACGACCCTGAAAATAGCCAAAAATGCTTAAAATACACGTTTGAGCCATTCTGATAATGAAACGGATTATAGTTAAATGTGCTGATTTTCGTTATATTAAAGGATTTAGCAATTGAGAGAAAAAAGGTGCGCTAAAAAAATGATAGTAATATATACGACCCTGAAAATAGTTAAAAATCCTTCAAATACACGTTTGAGCCATTCTGATATTCATTATGATGCGCTGATTTTCGTTATATTAAAGGATTTAGCAATTCAGAGAAAAAAGGTGCACAAAAAAAAAATGACAGTATATACGACCCTGATAATAGCCAAAAATGCTTAAAATACACGTTTGAGCCATTCTGATAATGAAACGGATTATAGTTAAATGCGCTGATTTTCGTTATATTAAAGGATTTAGCAATTGAGAGAAAAAAGGTACACAAAAAAACTGTAATCCATTTCATTATCAGAATGGCTCTAACGTGCATTTTTTTTTCAGGATCGTATATATTACCTGCATATTTTTTCTTGCACCTTTTTTCTCGTTGTCGCGGTCGACGGCGCCGTCCATGCGCAATTGCCCTCGATTACGTTACATAAAGGTGCGCCTTCCTCAATTAAGATTGAAATTGAATGCCATGACTTTGCAGGAACGTATCTTGAGCGAGGAAGCAATATTGAAACACCAGTGACCCCTGGCAACTCCTTTGGCGACATCGAGTGACGTTAGATACGACTCTGGCGCCGCTTCATCATCAAGGATTTAGCAATTGAGAGAAGAAAGGTGCACTAAAAAAATGACTGTAATATATACAACAATGAAAATAGCCAAAAATGCTTAAAATACACGTTTGAGCGATTCTGATAATGAAACGGATTATAGTTAAATAGCTGATTTTCTTTATATTAAAGGATTTAGCAATTGAGAGAAAAAAGGTGCACTATGATGACACTGCAATACGTAATCTCTTGTACACAGAACATTCGAGCTTTTATTGCATAGAGAAGGTCGGGAGGTTGTTTCTTAAGCAGCAGCATCTTTAGGCGCTTAATCGGTTTTGCACTTTTACTTTTTTTTCAGTTTTAAGAGATTTTACGCCTTTTTAGCGTATTTTATTCCCGACATTCTTTTGTTTACATTCGGGTTTGTTTTTATTTACGTTATTTATTTTACCTCTGCGTTGTAAGTGTCATTTTTATTTTTCACTAATTCGATTTTAAGAACAGTATTTCATTTTTAGTTATTTTACGTGTTTATCTACTTTTACGTAGTATTTTAAGATAACTCGAAAGCTCTGTATATAAGAGCAGCCACGTGGGCTTCCAGCGGGGTCCGCTTCCAGCCTTTGTTCAACACGTTTGTCTTGTCAGAAAGCTTTGTTCTCTCTCTTCGAGTACCCTGGCTGATTTTTCTATCTCGTCCAGCAATCAGATAAGTTATTGGTAGTGTACAGTTGTGAAAGAGTGGTGATTATTGCATCAAAATTAACGCCAGGTTAGACAAAGTGCCTTCTTTTTACTTTATTCGTGACTAAATTCTTCAGAAAACTATATAGTGTGGTGTCATCTATGTGACTGCGTCAATTTGCCATATTTCATTTATATTAGTCAAGCTAATAATTCGTTTCTTTTAATTGTTTATAACTGCTTGCCCCTATACGCAGTTATTTTAGTACAATTATTAAGTTAATCTATATTCAGTCTTTAGGATATTGCCTAGTATCATTCCGGTATTTCCGCCTCCACATCCATTTTAGATTAATTTTATTGGGGCGACATCAACCCCGATTTCTAAGTTGATTCGTTTCGCTATTTATCTATTTTTATTGTGTTAAGGTCCCTTTTGCTACTGTTTGTATACCATCGGATATTTCTATGTATATATATATATCACATCTTGAACGGTGTCTAAGAGTGGAGCAAAGGCCAACAACTATAAAGTTCATTTATTTTTACATGTATGTCAATTGTTCTGTTATTTAATGATTACGGTATTTCTGCACATAATAAACGAAATTACCTGTGAAGTGTTTCTGAATCATATGTTTTAAATACCGAGTGAATGATTATTATTTTAAAGTTTGTATATTCATTTTAGATAATTTAAATTTGTTTCTCATTGTGGATACTTTGCCGAAGGAGGATAATGAAATATTTTACCTTAAAACTGAAAAAAAAAAAGTATTAATCTGAATATTGTATTTGAAACGAAGAGATCAATTTCAGCTTTCCATCTGAAGAGAATTATTCAAATATTTTATCCGAATATAAAGATTAACTTGAATTCTGTATCTGGAAAAGAAAAAAAGATATTAACAATAGTATAATAATACAACTCTATCTTGATGATACTGGCAGGTTGTATATACGTTAAAATAATTAATAAATTAAATCTATTGCACCAGTATATGTGAATGAGCGATGGGTATACTCCTGGCCTATTGATTTATAAATTATTAAAAAGAAACTTGGTCACAGAAGAAATTTATGTACTTACCTGGAAGCTGGTTTCATTGTTTTTAAAGGTTTGGATTACTACTTACCTGAGAGTTCAAGTCGCCTTAGATGATGGCCTCTAGGATTACTATTTACCTATGGTTGAAATCTCCAGGTACATGTTGATTACTCTGAAGGCTCGCACATATAGGAATAATTAGTACACATCGAGTCGGTTTAAGCACGCAGTCTCTCAACTGTTTACTCACTCACACATTCGTTCAGTTATTCGTTCATACATTCACACATCTCATACACCCACCACCCCCTCGGTTCGCACGCTACCAAACCACTTTCATACACGCATATTATACACACATACATCCACGCCCACACTCCTGTTTTTCCCTTACACTCTCTTGCACACGATTCTTACACCCCCACACACACATGACGTTCCCAGACGTATAACTGGGTGGTGGCAGCAAAGGAAGAGTGACGTGCCAAGCGGGCTAATTCTATGCATATACTCATCATCACACATCTCCATATTATACTCATTTGGCATTGAGCCATTGCACTGTCATTAAGTATATCTGCACACTACATTTAGTGGTAGGCAGGACGTCTATTTGGTATTCAACGGCACTACGCCTATTCGCCACGGGTATAGGGCGTCCCGCACTACTACAGGTGCAAGAAAAAAAATGCAATATATATGATCCTGAAAAAAAAAATGCTTAAAATGCACATTAAAATACATATTGAAATATATATTAGATGTTAGACATTAGAATAAAGGAATTGAAAAAAAGCAATTGCGAGAAAAAAGGTGCAAGAAAAAAAATGCAACATATATGATCCTGAAAAAAAAATGCTTAAAATGCATATTAAAAAATATATTATATATTAAATATTAGAATAAAGAAATTGAAAAAAAAGAAAAGAAAAAAAAATACTTAAAATGCATATAGATAGATATTAGAATAAAGGAATTGAAAAAAAAAATTGCAAGAAAGAAGGTGCCATAAAAAAAATTGCTTAAAATGCATATTAAAATACATATTAAAATATATAAAGGAATTGAAAAAAAAAATTGCAAGAAAAAAGGTGCAAGAAAAAAAAATACGATCCTGAAAAAAATAAAATAAAATACACGTTAGAGCCATTCTGATAATGAAACGGATTACAGTTAAACGCGATGATTTTCGTTATATGAAAGGAAAAAGGAATTGCGAGAAAAAAGGTACAAGAAAAAAAAATGCAATATATACGATCCTGAAAAAAAAATGCTTAAAATATATACGATCCTGAGAAGAAAAAAAAATGCTTAAAAGGCATATTAAAAATACATATTAAAATATATATTATATATTAGATATTAGAATAATGGAATTCAAAAAATGCAACATATATAATCCTGAAAAAAAAATGCTTAAAATGCATATTAAAAAATATATTATATATTAAATATTAGAATAAAGAAATTGAAAAAAAAGAAAAGAAAAAAAAATACTTAAAATGCATATAGATAGATATTAGAATAAAGGAATTGAAAAAAAAAAAATTGCAAGAAAGAAGGTGCCATAAAAAAATTGCTTAAAATGCATATTAAAATACATATTAAAATATATAAAGGAATTGAAAAAAAAACAATTGCAAGAAAAAAGGTGCAAGAAAAAAAAATACGATCCTGAAAAAAATAAAATAAAATACACGTTAGAGCCATTCTGATAATGAAACGGATTACAGTTAAACGCGATGATTTTCGTTATATGAAAGGAAAAAGGAATTGCGAGAAAAAAGGTACAAGAAAAAAAAATGCAATATATACGATCCTGAAAAAAAAATGCTTAAAATATATACGATCCTGAAAAAAAAATGCTTAAAATATATACGATCCTGAGAAGAAAAAAAAATGCTTAAAAGGCATATTAAAAATACATATTAAAATATATATTATATATTAGATATTAGAATAATGGAAGTGAAAAAAAAGCAATTCCGAGAAAAAAGGTGCAAGAAAAAAAATGCAAGTAATATATACGATCCTGAAAAAAAATACACGATAGAGCCGTTCTGAAAATGAAATGGATTACAGTTAAATGCGCTGATTTTCGTTATATTAAAGGAAAAAGGAATTGCGAGAAAAAAAAGTGCAAGAAAAAAAATACAATATATACAATCCTGAAAAAAATTGCTTAAAAGGCATATTAAAATACATATCAAAATATATATTAGATATTAGATATTAGAATTAAGGAATTGAAAAAATACAATTACGAGAAAAAAGGTGCAAGAAAAAATATGCAGGTAATATATACGATCCTGAAAAAAAAAATGCACGTTAGAGCCATTCTGATAATGAAATGGATTACAGTTAAATGCGCTGATTTTCGTTATATTAAAGGAAAAAGGAATTGCGAGAAGAAAAGGTGCAAGAAAAAAAAAGTAATATACACGATCCTGAAAAAAATGCTTAAAATACATATTGAAATGCATATTAAAATATATATTATATATTAGATATTAGAATAAAGGAATTGGAAAAAAAACAATTGCGAGAAAAAAGATGCAAGAAAAAATATGTAAATAATATATACGATCCTGAAAAAAATGCTTAAAATGATTATTAAAAATACATATTAAAATATATATATATTAGATATTAGAATAGAAAATTGAAAGAAAAGCAATTGCGAGAAAAAAGGTGCACAATTTTATATCTACTGTTTATACCTCAGAAGAATACCTCATGTTTAATTTAGTTACCCCCGAAATTAATGTTTTCTTTTATATGCGCCACCCTACGGCAATATTTACAAAGTGTAATGTAAACAACCCTCTTCTCTCCACGGACTTCTCCCCGAATACACGTATATACGCAGTAGCTGTGTTTCTCTGATCCCCACATCAATTATCTGTACATTGACAAGCCAAACTTCCTTATTTCACGCATAGAAGATGACATCTTCCACCACCTCAACAGGGATATATATTTATGTGATGAGGACACTGCAATACGTAAACCCTTTCGCATTTTTACTTAATATTTCAGTTTTGAGAGCTTTTACGCCTTTTTTAGCGTATTTTATTCCCGGCATTCTTTTGTTTATATTTTTATTTATTTTTATTTAGGTTTATTACTTTGCTTCTGCGTTTTAAGAGTCCTTTTTATTTTTCACTGATTCCATTTTAAGAACAGTATTTCATTTTTTGTAATTTTACGTGTTTATCTACTTTTAGGTAGTATCTTAAGGTAACTCGAATGATATATATATAAGAGCAGCCACGTGGGCTTCCAGCGGAGTCCGCTTTTGTCTTTTCAGAGAGCTCTGTTCTCTCTCTTCGAGTACCGTGGCTGTCTTCCTATTTCGTCCAGCAATCAGATAAGTTATTGGTCGTGTACAGTTGTGGAATTTAGTTCGAGAGTGGTGATTATTGCATCAAAATTAACACAAGGTATAACAGACAAAGTGCCTTCAATCGAGCTAATAGTTTCTTTTACTCGTTTACAACTGCTTGCCCCTAGACGCAGTTATTATAGTATAATTATCAAGTTAATCTATATTCATTGTTTAGGAAATTATCTAGTATCATTACTGTATTTACGCCCCTACATCCATTTTGGAGTAATTTTATTGGGGCGTCATCAACCACATTTCTAAGTTGATCCGTTTTACTATTTATTATTATTATTATTATTGTGTGGTTAAGGTCCCTTTTGCTACTGCTCTTATACCATCGGATATTTCTATATGTATATATGTCATATCTTGATTGGTGTCTAAGAGTGAACGTTTGTGGGGCAAAGGCCCCAAGTTCATTCAGCTTTACTTACATATGTCAATTGTTCTTTTATTGAATGATTACAGTATTTCTGCACATAATAAACGAAAATTCCTGTGAAGTGTTTCTGAATCATATATTTTAAATACCGAGTGAAGGATTATTATTTTAAAGCTAATATGTTCATTTTAAATCATTTTAATTAATTTTCCTTTGTGGATACTTTGCCTGAAGGATGAGACAATTACTTTACCTTAAAATTGGATAAAAATATAAATATAAATACTGTATCTGAAACGAAGAGATCAAATTCAGCTTTCCATCTGAGGAGAATTATTAAATTATTCTAATCGAACGGAAAGATTAACTTGAATACTGTATCTGAAAAAAGATGAAAGATATTCAGATAATTCTATTCTAATAATGCTATTCTACCCTGAAAATGCTAGCAGGTATTGACTTTGAGTATACGTTGAAATGATTATCAAATAAAATTGATTGCACCGTATATGTTTATGAGTAATGGATATACTCCTGACCTAATCATTTATCAATTATGAAGAAACTTGGTTCCAGAAGAAATTTATGTACTTACCTGGAAGCTGGTTTTATTGCGTTTAAAGATTTGGATTACTACTTACCTGAGAGTTGAAGTCGCCTCAGATGATGAGGTCTTGGATTACTATTTACCTATGGTTAAAATCTCCAGCTACATATTGATTACTCTGAATAATTAGCACACATCGAGTCGGTTTAATCACTCAGTCTCTCATCTGTTTACTCATTTACACATTCGTTCAGTTACTCGTTCGTACATTCACACATCTCATAAACCCACCACGCCCCCTCGGTTCGCACGCTACCAAACCACTTACATACACGCATATTATACACACAAACATCCACGCCCACACTCCTGTCTTTCCCTCACACTCTCTTGCACACGATTCATACACAACCACACACATAACGTTCCCAGACGTAAATAACTGGGTGGTGGCAGCAAAGGCAGAGTGACGTGCCAAGCGGGCTAATTCTATGCATATACTCATCATTACACATCTCCATATTATACACATCTGGTACTGAGCCACTGCACTGTCATTCCGCACATCTGCACACTACATTTAGTGGTAGGCAGGACGTTTATATGGTATTGAAAGGTACTACGCCTATTTGCTGCAGATATCGGGGGTCGCCACACTACACATATATGATTTGGTGTCCAGCGGTAGGATGCGATCTAGTGGTTACCTGCTAATTACTAGGCTCGAGAGACGTGTGTAGCTGTAGTTGTAGGTGTAACTGAAATCTATCTCGAACATCTATATTTATATTCATAACTTGAAAATAGGTTAGCGGACCAGGAACATACAGGCACGGATCATGAATATTTGGATTCGTCAGGTTACTAGTAATCTGACTGAACCGCTTGGTTCTTTGATATATGAAGAGCATAGGTGTGCTATTGGTTTAACCATGTATGAGGATTTGTCACAGAAGTACGAGGCCCTCTAAACACAATTTCTCGCTGTCCAGCAGCAGTGTACGACTTTGTCTAGGCTAATTAATATAGGTGCTAGCATAAGTTCGGGTGACAATATTCGTCCTGCCTCTAATTCACAAGGTCAGAGCTTGTAACCATTCGTGACCCAATACCTCACTTTAGCCAAGATTCCAGCTTTGCAACTACTCCGTAGAAACCGAGAGTTAGAAACCTGGTTGCGTCATATAGAAAATGCTTATCCATATGTACCAGATACGGTGTTGAATCGAGCGGCATGCACTAGTTGTCGTGGGGCATCTGATGCTATAGTTAATCCAGCCAACTTTGATAACATTTCTTCTTGGGTAGAATTCAAAGAAGCTTTAAGGCTTAGGTTGCATGGCACGTGTTCCTCAACAGATTTCTTAAGCATTTAAATAGTTATACTCTGCTCTGACTCCCCGAGATTTCTTCTTGCCCATTGAAACGGTTGTATATCAAGGGATTAGGGATTATTCCTCAGAATTAGGCTCCCTTGATGTTCTAATTAGGCGTACATTTCTCGAAGGTTTACCCACATGGCTCCGTGAAAAGCTTATACTTACGGAAGACAAGCCCTTGTATACACTGATAGAAGCAGCCCAAAAACTCTGGCATTTTCGATGCAATGCTGGAAAGGTTGAGCATATCAAAGGTTACCTTTGATATGTCAGGTGCTCGTCCTTCTTCCACCCTAAGGGAGAAAACTTCATCCGTCGCCAGGGAGAGAGCTTTTCCTTTCCAGGGTAATAGAATTTTACCTACCCCTAGGCAACAAGCTTTACTTCCTTCTAGGCCTTCTCAGTATTGTAATTTTCATAGGGTCGATATTCATGATACTCGTGACTATCGGGCAGCCCGACGAGATACTGTACATTGCACAAGATGCAACAGGCAAGGTCATTTAGCTTCAATCTTTTTTTTTCGAGGCGATCGAGTGCCGCAGCAAATCAACAACTGCTCAAACATCGGTGCTAACACCTTAGTCAGTAAGTGACTCTGCTCCCATCTCAGATAAGGTCAAAACTGGACGACCATTGGTGGAGCTTCAAGTTAATAAAACCAAAACGGTATGTTTCATTGATAGTGGCAGTGAAGTCACCCTAATCAGAAAGTCTTTTCTAAAACAATTTCCTAATTTCAGCTCGCAACCGTCAGAGAGACCGCTGCGAGGTGCTGCAGGTACCATTTTTCAAACAAGGGAGGTAACGATGCTAACCTTCCAAATCTCAGATCGGGTAATGTACCGTCACCAGGTTTATGTTGTGGATGATGATGTTAACTTCCCGGGAGACATGTTAATTGGTATAAACTTTATCCGCCGGTTCAATTTTCGGCTCATTTTTAATCACTCACCTGCTCACAGCTATGTTCCCTTTAATAGGGTTAAGCTACCGGTTTACTACACCAACACTGCTTCCCTAGGCCTGGTATCCCTGCCTCGCCACCGCCTGCCTATTACGTGCCGTCGAAGTGACGCCGCATCCGAGGCCTTGGCAGCAGAATGCGCTCATACGATCACATGCCCTCCGAAGGCCGGTCGTTTCATCCCTTGCGATGTCACAGATGCTTCCGTAGCTCTGGCAGAAATCGTGGGGAGGACAGCGCAGGTATTAATTCAGCTATGTGCACAGTGTTGTGCACATAGCTGATGGATGTTGCCATGTCTGGGTGGTCAATGATCGTGGGACACCAGTTGTTCTTGAGCAAGGTTTCTTTCAGGTTGGCCAATTTGTCTCCGGTAACAGAAGTTTTCACCTCTCATACCCGTGCGGTGCGCACAGATCGAAATGACAATTTAGGTCCCAAACAGATTCACCCTGAGTGCGTGGTGCAGGAGGTAAGCGATCCTTCCAATGTTGACTTTACTGATTTTGAAAATGATTTTGATTACTCTTTTGGCTTGGGTGATTTTGGCTATTCTTCAAATGACTTTGACGTTTTCCAACAGTGCTCGTTTGAAGTGTCTACTATTGGTAAGGATGGTGACCCAGTGAGGGAGATTCCACGAGCTGAATTAGACTATCTTTCGCCCATTAGACGAGGTGAGATCTTGCATTTATTGGAGAAATACTCTGCACTTTTTTATGCTGACACCCCGATGGGAGTCTTACCTCATCTACAGCATCATAAACATACTACCACAGATGTTCCCATTAGAACTAAGCCGTGGAGATTGCCTGAAAGCACTCGAGCTCACATACGGTCAGAGTGCGACCAAATGTTAACCCATTAGCAGCAGATGGTTCAACCAGATTCTGTGTTGATTATCGACATCTGAATAAAATCACCACTAATGATACTTACCCTATTCCCAGGATGGATCAGGCGATAGACGAACTCGCAGGAACCCAGTGGTATACCTTGCTGGATACTAAATCAGCATATTGGACCATAGAGGTCGCGCCCGAGGACCGTCCGAAGACGGCATTCAGCGACGGAGCTCGCTTGTTTCAATTTAAGCGCATGCCATTTGGGCTTACTACGGCTCCGTCCACTTTCCAGCGTGCCATTTCCGCCGTCTTGAATCCAATATTAGGTAAGCATGTTTTAGCATACCTTGATGACGTAGTGATTTATTCCAATTCATTCGAGGAGCACCTTGAACACCTAAGTGAGGTATTGGACCTTCTGTCACAGGCGGGATTCAGACTGAATGTGGCTAAGTGTCGCTTTGCGGTCGACACCTTCATCTTCTTGGGTCACCTGGTAACACCTAAGGGTATTCTTCCAGACCCTTAACACTATGTCCTCACTTAGAGTCATTTTAAAAAACTCAAATGCTTCCTTTACCTTAGGGCTCCACTTTAATTTATTCTTATTATCAGCAGACCAAATCCCTCTAGTCAGGTAAACTAATAGTCTCGCTATGCCCGCGAACCCCTTAATGAACTTGTGATAATAATTTGCAGCACCTAAAAATGCCTGCAAATCGCGCACAGTAAGCGGGAGGGGATATTCTCTCATTGCCTTCACCTTTCTTGGTTGAGGTTTCACCCCTACTGCCGAGATAATGTGTCCCAAGTAATCAACCTGGGGTTCAAAAGTCACACATTTGGATAGCTTCAGTGCTAGGTTTGCTTCTTGCAAACGTACCAGCATTGCCCTCAAATGTTCACAGTGTTCACAGCTCTGCCCTCTATTCATCTTTCCTAGCCCTACCGGACAATGTATCTTCATATGTCCGGGCTGTTGACAATAGAAACAGAGCATAATCCCTGGCCTCCTCTCCGCAAATACCGTAGATGTCCCTGGAAAATTTTACAAGATTCAACCCCGTAACTATAGCGTGAACAATACCAACACTTAATCTGTGGCTGAACCCGTGATCCAAACATACCTTCATCTATTCCCCTTATGAGTGCGGCACATTCATTCAGGGAGTGACCAATACCTCCGCAAAAAATGAAAGTGGCAACACTACCAGAATGAGCTGCCTCCTTCTTCACTGCAGGAAAAGACCCCTTCCCCTTTTTCTGGCCTTTCTGAGGGGACAATGAGGCCACCAGACCCTTTCCTTGGCTGAAGGCCTTTTCCTCCCTCTTTACTGGACTCTGATCTAGCACTCTTGTAGATGCAGCCACTACCCCCGACCGAGTACCTCCCGAGCCCCTTACCTTAAAGTCTGCCACTAACTCGGGGTGGTCTGACGCCCAAGAGTTGTATAGCTCAAGAAACCTGTCCGGCAACACAACATCCTGGAGAGTGTTTTTCTGTACAAATGAAGCAGGCAAACCCCATGATGATGTGTTCCTGGTTCTTATCAAATCCGATCAACTCTCTGGCGACCCGATCCAAACGGTTGAAGAATGAAGGAACCTTCTTCCTCCCTCTTTCTGCCTCATATCCGAGAACCGTGCCAAAAGCGTACTCATACACGGCTTCGTGGCGTGAATCTGCAACAGCCGTTCCTTCAGAGAACACCAAACATCATCGGCGTTTGTCAGAGCTTCCATTTACGAAGGGGCTCCCCCCTCAGACGCTCCGGAGCCAGGTTAATTCTACCCGAATCGTCCCTCTGATCTCCCTTCGTCAGGTCTTCTATCAAAGATAGCCACCACTCGTGATTCTGCGAAGCCTCCTTATCTACAAAGTCACAACCCTTGAAAAATGGCAGCTTTCTCTTCATGTCATTTACAGAGTTCTTCTTATGCTGATCTACCAGGATCATCAAATCATCTTTCGAGACCCCCCCCCTGTCATAGTGGTTGCCTCTGTCTTGATATTCCCTTCCAGTAAAAACTCTGATCCTGCTTCAGCCTCACTAATTTCCACCTAATTTATAATCTCCCGATCGTCCGCTTTCGTATTGCCACCCGCTACCGCAGAGATATCATTCGCCGACGGCAAAATCCCTGGCTTGGGGTTGATACTGGTTCCCCGGGCGCCCTCCTAGATTCTGCAGACCACTGCCTAATCAAATCTGTCGCTCCAGACCCTCTGGATCAATGCTCGAGTCTGGTAAAAGATCGTGAACGAAACGTTCTATAACTTCCGGTAGGTTATGCATCGGAACAAAGCCTTCTGTACCTGCTGCTGCGATACTACTATTAATCTCCCCTTGCACACGCCCCTGCAACAGCAATACCCTTCCCGATGAAGAGCGAGTTCCGGTAGGAAACAGAAAAGCAATTAAATCCCCAGCCGCGTGTAGTAACACGTCACACATTCGAGACTCATCCATGTTCAAGCAATAGTAGAAGCAATAAGAAATCTAGTAGAGCGAAAAACAGAAACATTTAGATTGAGGTGCAAATGGCAACACTCTCGCCCTAGCGAGAATTACCGCGCTCCCGCTCCTTAGCCGTGGCGTCACTGAGATGCCTAGCCTCTCACGCTTCCGCGGAACCCCGTGACTCAACCGGACGTCACGTCATACACTGACTGAGCCGCCGACTCCACGCCGGCCGCGCTTCTCCACTCACCCGTGTCACCCGGGCCCGAGATCGCTGGCATTGCGCTTACGCGGTCAAAGATCAGCACTGCTAGACGGTAAACAACCCCCGCTTCCACACTCTGTAGCTTTCAAAGGGGGGTTAATGCTGGGGAAAATGGTAAAGTAATAGAGTAGTAACAGGATTGAAAAATTGTAATCACAAAAGAAATCTTACAAATAACATGTTAAATTAAACATAAGCAAACTGTAAGATAACAAAAACCTTTAATTTCATATATTAAACCCTTTTAATTGAACACCCATTAAGCTTAGCATATTATAATACTGCTTGGGAACTCTGCTGCTGTAAAGAAAACTGGAGTTTATATGCATAAACAACATAAAACCCTCGTTAAAAGTAACATAAAAACCGGAGAACAGCACCACCGCCGCCACCACTGTCGTGAACCTGCTATTGTCTTCTATGAAAATTAATATCTGTCACGAATTATTATCACTGCCACCACCAGTTCTTTCAGTGGGCGAAACTGGAAACCCTTTCGGGTGGAAGTTGAATATTAACCCTTCAAGGCTTCACACCTGGATTATCCCTTAATTAAGGATAACCAAAATATCTGCAATTTTACTATTTTTATTTCTATTTTTTTGTAAATAGCTATAGAAGTAAAATTGCCATATA
>BOPN01005040.1:42500-45000 GCA_017312705.2 Penaeus japonicus | reverse complement strand
AATGACGAATCTGGTAATAACTGGAGTCGAACTTGGTAATGCCTGTCGTACAAGAGTTGGCAACCCTGTTAGATTGGTGTTCACGGGTGTGTGGGCGGAGCTATCTCTCGAGATGATTTGAAATATTGTAGCAAATGATTATGAGTGCTTGACATTTATTGTAGATAGGGACACTGCAGATAATGCCTATAGAAGTAGAATGAGAGATATGTAGATAAAGAGTGGTCTTTTTTCCTTGATCAATGTTTTTTTTAATAATTTTTAGGAAACACGTACTTTAAAAGATACTGGATAGTGTGAAAGTTTTTTTTAATCTCATTTTTTTCAATAAATATCGGAAACGTCAGTGTGAAACATGGCCATCAAATGTTAAGCCATCATCCCCATGTGTTCCTAATGCCTCCATGGTACTGTGATACACGAGTATATGGATTTTCTGTTATTGTTGTTGTTTACGTTCTTGTTAGATAGGTTAACAACCCACACTTGAATACCTTTGTCTTTCACTTCCACTAAAATCTTAAGTATTAATAACAATTCTGTTAAACTTCCTACAGACAAAATACTACCATAAAGCAAAGCTGTCACCGTACATTCCACAAACCGTCCAGTATTAGATACACAAACAGTAGATTTAGATATGTGAGGTCAAGTACTAGATTTAAACAAATCACACATCAGGGCAACAGATACTGTGCCAATTTTGATTCGTAGCAGACGTTTGGGCAGAGGATTGGTCCCTTCTCACCGTGACCCTCCCTCGGCATCGTCTGTGTGACGTTGGCCCCAGCCGATTTATTGGGTTGTTGTTATGTTGCTCTGCGGGATTCGGCTATTTACCAGATCAAAGTTTCGTTAATCATTTACCGTCGATGGGTTTTCTGAAAGATGAACGTATTGCTCATAAGATCATTCAGTTTCAATAAAAACTGATCACGAAACAAGAGAAATAAATTTACACCTCCATGTAATACATGCACATTGCGTTTGTCATTTGAAAACTATTTATAAAACATTTCGTTTAGAATGCGTTAATTGAAACGAAGAAAGTAGACAACTGAGTGTGTTTTATCAATATAATGCTTGGGATGTTAATAGCACCATACGAATAATTGGACAGAGCAGGAATACTAGCGGTCAGCTGTACTGCATTTGTGCTATATTATGTGAAAGCAAGAGAAAAGATTCCGGTTGATGTCTTGCTGGAAACGGCGAAGACACGGAGGGACTTAAGACTTCGGCCGGCCCTCCCCAGTGGTGGGATCAAGCCTAGAGTCCCGCAGAGGTCACGTGGCCTGCCCCAGGAAGGGCAGACTTAAGAGAGGGGATTGACCTGAGTCCTACAGGTCACGAGGCAGGGGGCCTGCCCCGGGAGGGCAAACTATCTTGACCTCCGCCAGCAAAGTAGCTAAAGGTTGCGGAGAGATATATGCTTACGTCAGCGGCGGCAGCGTGGGTTGCGATGAATAGCTTGTATTTGCCCCGCCAGCCTGAATCAGACAGTAAATTCCCTGCTTGCGGGTCTTACAATCACAGGCACTTTACCCTTCGGTGGTGAGGGAGAGAGAAAAAGCGAAGGAGAGAGAGATTATTCATTCTGACAATAATAATAATGATGATGATAATGATAGTTATAATGACAATTGTGGTAATAAATATGATAATAATAACGATAATACTACTAATAATACAAATCAGAGTAATAATAATAATAACAATAAGGATGATACTATTGATAATAAAATTGATTATAATGATGATGAAAATGATAATGATAATGATAATAAGAATTATATTAATATTAATAGCAATAAAAATAATGAAATTAACTATAATAAAAACACTATGATGATAATAACAACTATCATCACTACAATTATGATTACCATTATTATCATTATAATCCTCCTCATCATCATCATCATCATTATCATTATTATTATTATTAATATTCTTATCATCATGTCATTATTATTAGTAGTATCATTACCCTTATTACTCTTGTTCTCATTCAGATCTTCACATCCGTCAATAGCCTAAAATGTTATAAACGAACACATTCAACTATTAACAAACTATTTTCTGATGATGGGATGGGATGAATTCAGTCACTAAATAATTCCTTGCTGTGTGGATCATCTATTGACCCATTAATTGCCCAACCTAACATAGTTCTTAATGCAATATGGCTCATTGTCTTTTCCTGATCTTACTTCTTGGGGTCAAGTAAGTGTGTATAATTTTGCCCAATAAAGAAGCTGATAACTTCTGCAGTAACATTTGGAAGTTCTAGACTTTCTAGGTGTCTCCACTTTTTACATCAATGTATGGAACTACAGTCTTGCAAGTTTGGAGGAAAACCTTGAAGTGCATTTACTTACTCCAGAAGTATCTCTTGTTTCTTTCGATCACTTTTAAGCATTTCCAAGGTTATCTCCTCCATCTCGGAATTGTTAACTTTATTGTATTAATTGTATTCCACTTTCCTACTGATGGTTTT
>BOPN01005039.1:97500-107394 GCA_017312705.2 Penaeus japonicus | reverse complement strand
AAAAATAGGAGATAGGATCCATCCTTGTCTAACTCCTCTGCGATTTTGTTTTTCATCTTTTTAGAACACCAACGAATAGATTGATTGATTGATTTTCGTGACTCGGAATGATTGTTTCAGTGTCATTAATAATCAGTGTTGCTTTGGCTGACTTGATCAATACGGTTTGGTAATTGTTTACGTCTTTAGGGCTGACCTAAGACCTTGTGATGATTTAAGTGGAATACTTATTTATGGATCATAAAATCGCATATTTTAATATGTCCTCTTAATCCTCTTTATCATCGAGAGATAGTTTATCGCTACTTATGATATTTGTTTGATTAAAAAAAAAATTATTATAGCGAAGAAATGTTCTTTTTTCGCAATTTTATCGCTACTTATGGTATTTGTTTGATTTTTTTAAATGATTATAGCGATGAAATGTTCCTTTATCGCAATTTTATTCGTCTCCTTTATCTTCACCGTTCCTGTTTATATATATATATATATATATATATATATATATTGTAAGGTCTCTACATTAATAAATAACCAAGATATAATCTCTTCCTAAATTCTTGTCCCCTCTTTCCCTCGTCCATCGTCCTCTTTCGTACCTTCCGTGGCTTCCTAGAATCCTTCAGCAGGACTCTCCGCTGTCCTGTCCCCCCTCCCCCTCCCCCCTCCCCCGATCCCTTGGCACCCACGCGTGGCACTTGTAGCAGCGGTGTCGATCGAGCAGCAGCTGTTCGACGCTCGTGCGCACATGTGTGTATGTGTGTGTGTGTGTATGTGTACATCTCACATTATCACACAGGTGAAAACCCTGTGTGTTGGTGATACTCTGCTGTTACTTTTCGTTCGATTTTTAATTCCATTATGATCGCGAAAACGAGTGTAAATAGTTGACGAAGAGAAAGTGAGTCGGTAAAACAAACGAAAGTAGAAAATAAAAACCGAATGGATTTAGAAACAAAAGTGAAATGAACATAAATATGTGTGTTCATCGACGTGGAAGGTCTGTGATGCCGTGTAAATAAGACCGAATGTGAACGTTTGTAAGTGACATAATTACAGTATAGAATAACAAAACAAATTTAATGGGTGTAGTTACCTGAATTGCCATTAGATGTCAATTTAATTATCTGAAGGTAAGAACGTTAATGAGCGGCTCGCACAGATGATAGATGTACAGTGATAGATATAAAAGACGTGAGAGAGATTTTTCGAAATTCGTTAAAATTGAAAATATATTGAATGTTAATTGAAAAAATAACGGTGTTATTGGCTTGTAATGTTGATATCATATTGTTAAATAAAGCCTATTTGATTTCTGTCATAATGTCTGCTTCAGTGAGAACTTTAATAAAATGCTGATATCAAAGAATAGGTTAATATGGTATTAATGATTGTGTTTATTATGATGCACACTATTTATTTAATGATAGGTAATTCGATATCATCTATTTTTTTTAAAAATCATAATGCTCGTTTTTTCATCTCTTTCTTACGCTTCTTATCTCGCTCCTCTTCTCTCTCTCTCTCACACGTCTCTCTCTCTCCCTCTCTATCTCTATCTATCTGTCTTTCTCCCTCTCTTTCTTTCCCTCCTTCCCTCTTCTCTCTCTCTCTATTTATCTCTCTCTCTCTCTCTCTCCCTCTCTCTCTCGCGTTCTCTCTCTTACTCTCTCTCTCTCCCTCCCCCCCTCTCTCTCACGTCTCTCTCCCTCCCTCTCTATCTCTATCTATCTGTCTTTCTCCCTCTCTTTCTTTCCCTCCTTCCCTCTTCTCTCTCTCTCTCTCGCGTTCTCTCTCTCTCTCTCTCTCTCTCCCTCAGTCCCTCCCCCCCTCTCTATCTCTCACCCCCCCCTTCTCTCTCTCCATCCCTCCATCCCTCCTTTCCTCCCTCCCTTCACCCTCCACCCATCTCTCTCCCCCTCTCTCTATTTCTTTCCACCCCCTTTCATAATGCAATGTTTTTGTGATGCGTTCGACCAAGCCTCTATCACAATATCCTGTGTGTGTCAGAGGTACTGTGCGTGATGGAAGCTTTATCACTTCGGTCTCACCATCTCTTTCCGTTTCCTTTGGCGCCGAGTGTTTGTAACCCACGCACTGTCTCCGGCTTGGGCTTCGGTGTTGGAGGGGTATTTGGGGAATTTAGGATAATGCGAGTGGATTGATAGAGTGTGTTAGATGGTGGAATGTGGATGTGAAGGATTGTTGTTTTGGGAGTGTTTGTGGGTATTTAGTTGGTGTGGTGGGATGGTTATATATGTTGGCGGATGCGATGGGACGATTCTGACTTCGGCTTGGTGAGAAAGAAAAACAAGAAGATTAACTATAACACTGATACTATGTCGTCAGAAAACCGACTCCTTATATTTGTTTCTTTATTTCTTGATATTAGAATAAAAGCTAAAAAAACAAAACAAAACACAGAAACAAATTGTGTTCGTAGTTGATGTAATTTATGTCTTCCTGTTTATTCCGTTGGTCGAAATAAACATAAAAGTATTTTGATTTTGATCCTAAAGTGTTTTCAAAAACTATTGGTGGTAGAAAAGTACGATGATTAATATGATATGATAATGATAATGATAGTGATAATGATAATAATGTTTCTGATGATACGGATAATGATGATAGCAATAATGATGATGATCTTGCTACATTTTCTAGGTCCGCCAGTGATGATAACAAAGATAAGATACTACTCTGTTAGACAGTAGAGTAATAAAATGAGATTTACAACATAGGATCATAGGGATGAATAGATAGTTTGAGCCATCTCTCTCTCTCTCTCTCGCTCTTTCATTCTCTCTCTCTCTCTCCACACACACACACACATACATACATACATACATACATACATATATATATATATATATATATATATATATATATATATATATATACACACATATACATATATATACACACACACTGTATATTCTCCTTGGTTGATCATTTCCTCAGCGCCCACGTTCACTGAAATAAGCAATATCCAGCTCCCCGGGCCAAGTGCTCTTAACCAGTTACACAGACCCAATGACACACATATCAAACGCAGAAAAAAAAACATTTCTTTTGACACCAAAGCAGAATAGCATCAACCTCGAGTGAAAAGCAGCAATTCAAATCAACACGACAGGACCTTCCTTGATTAAATTCTCAACGTAGCTTTCACAATGGTATCAATGCTGTCAGTTTGCTTATCATGAAGCGGGAAACAAAATTAGACGGGACATTTAAAGAAAAAAAAAAAGACATATGGTAGGTACGGGTTCATGTTGATTATAGTATTTTGTGTGTTTGGAAAACAGACTCATGGATTGTATGTCTGTCTTACTAGTCTATCTATATATCTATCCAATTGTCTATCTGTCTATCTATATCTATACGTATATGTATATGTATGTATATATATGTATATATATATATATATATATATATATATATATATATATATATATATATATATATATATATACATATACACATATATACATACATACATATATATATTCATATATCTATCTATCTATCTATATACATACATATATATATATATATATATATATATATATATATATATATATATATATATATATATATATATGACATACACAAACACACAAACACACACACACACACACACAAACACACACGAGTACATGCACAATTGCATATGGGCTTATTAATCTGAGTATAAATCAATTTCAAAGCACGCTGTCTAGTAATAATGAACACTAAGAGCTGATCCAAAATAATTATCATGATACTCAAAACTACATTGAAACCAAGCGTATAGCATTGGATACCTTTTAAATGGATTATTGAGATCTCTCATCATTTAAAAATTTTGATGAAATGCACCTCCAATAATCAAAGAAACTTTCCTTACTTAATGTTCATGTATTACAGCGTCTGTGTCTTCATTAGTAAAGACAGAATCTTAATTTCTTTCCAGAACGAACGATCGTCAGATATGAGAAGTCATGACTCTCTGTTTGGCCTGCCACTATTAACAACAAATTTGGGTAAGTATGAGACAGTTACGTAGAAGTGAAATAATAATTTGTTAGAAGTATTATTGTTATATGATTGGGTAATGAAATGAAGGACCACCAATTATTCACTAATTTCGTTTTTACTCGATTTCAGACGCAGTTACTTTCGCAATATTCGCTAGCAAGATCTTGATACCAAGCACATGATTCCTATTAATTCCTGGTTCTAGAATCACTACATAACATCTAGGTTTTCAGTCGGAAAAATCCCCTCCCCCCCCCACAGGATGTTGGCCGTGGCCGTAGTAAACAACCACGAGGGCGGCGTTGGGAGCGGGTGCGGCAGATCTGCAGACGAGGAGGACCTCTTAACACGTCTCCGACATGTACAGACTACGTTACGCGAGTGCCACTGGAGGCTCGACCGAACAGACCGCTGGGCTGAGTCGCTCTTTCGAAACGGCGAGGAGGAAAAGACCAGAAAAGAGGACATTCGGGAGACTCGTGTGAACGGGAGAGAAGGTCCTCAGGAAGGCGAGTTATATGTCAAGGAAGATGTCCTCGCAAACGCGTCTGGAGATAAGAGTCCTCGACGGAGGGGACTGGTAGTTAAAGAAGGCGTGTGCAAAGAGTCGATCATAGAATCCGAAGTCGTGGAAGAGCTGGTGCTGCGGACGGAATGGGAAGACGAGTTCGAAAGTCTGTACGATGATTCCTCAGTCACGGATGATCAACAGAGAGAACCAGAAGAGACGGGAGACGCAACGAAAGAGGACAGAGGCCCCGCAAAGCCTACGCCGAGACTCGAGCGCCAAGACCCAGTGGACGAGGACGATTGTCACTTGGTTGCGATTGACACAAAGCCAGGGTCGAGAGAACAAGACGTCCACGGTGCCGAGGACAGCGAGACGAAAGGAGACCCGGAGAAATCAACGACGAATAACGAAAGTCTTCTTCCGTTTCCTCCAAGTCACAGCGAGGGAAATATACATTCATTCACTGAAGGCCTAAAGCCCTTCGAAAAAGAATACGAGTCGCTAGAACCCAGGGTGTTCAACGTCGGCGTGTCTCTGACAAAGTCTCTACCCAATCTCCCAGGTAGTTTGGATCTTGGTTTGGACTCTGGGCTCTTTCGGCAACTGGACTTCTTCGAGGAATCCCTTGAGAATCTCAGACTCAACTTTTTCTCCCTGAAACATGCCATCACCCATAACACACCCGAAGACTCGGAATTCGACCTGTCATTCGCGGAAGACTGGACTCGTTTTGACCAAAAAGAACCTGAAACCCAAGAAACAGATGACAGGAGAGATTCTGAACTCAGGAATTCTAATTGCACGTGCAAAAATATTCCCACAGATAAAGAACAGTCTGAACTCGTGAAATCTCAAGCTCCATCGGTCCTTGAACATCAAACTGAACCCTCGTCCTGTAGCGAAGCCAAGAACGATAGACTCGAATCAGCTGATGCAACAGACGAAGAAAATCTGTGTGTGAGCTCAGGAAGTCAAGAAAAGACTCCTTCTTCAGCGACATCAGAAGAAAAAGGAGACGGAGCGACGTCCTACGTGGCTGAAGAGAGAAACACAAAGAAAGGGAAATCAACTGATGAAAAGCAGTGCGAGGATTTCCAACGCTGCTTGATCACAGTGTCAGTGGTGTTCTTCCTGCTTCTGCTGTTGCTCCTGCTTGCCTGCTATCTCCTCCTGGTTGTGCCCTTCGTTACCGTCTCCTACAGACACACTGAAGGAACCGTCGTGTTTTGATCAGGACTCCGAGAACGGTGAACTGTGCCTCGTCTCATCCGAATATTGTGATAAAACTTTGATCTTTCAGATTCGCGAGTTCGTTGAACTCTCGTTAGAATTTGTATTCTTGTTTGTTTTTTTATATATATGATCGTGAAGTCGAATAAATTATTAAGGAGACTTTTTTTTCTTTTTTGCCCTTACTATGGAAATTAATTTGTGATGTGCAGGAAAAGAAGGAAGACGAGAAAGATTTTTTTTTATTATGGTGATCATTTTAATGATAACAGTATTATTAGTAATGGTAATAGCAATACTGATAATTATAATAACAATGATAATAGGATTAATGATAGAAATTATAATCATGATACTGCTAGAAATAACTTTAATAGTAACCATAACAACACTTAGCAATTCACTATTAAGCATTCTAGAAAGTGAAAAAAAACTCATAAAATAGAAACCTATAAATCTAACCGTGCAATATCTAGCAAGACGATTCAATTCCTTTCTAACCAGTGACACAACTGCATTTCCTTCCCCGTGACAAGTGACAAATGACAAGTGACATGTTGTCACAGAATCTCTCGAAAATTTTCTTACCAAACCAGGAACGAATTATCTTGCAATGAAATATATAAAGAGAACCAAAATGATTATTATTTTTTTCTGGAAAATATATACTTTACCCGAAACGCGTTATTCTAGTAAATCCCTGAAATATTTACACGTTTTTTTTAAACAGTTCTACTTCTTTGAAAACAAAAGAAGTAAAGATGTGCAACATCGTATCTTGTATTTGATGCAACTTGCAATACCGTTACAATACAAAAACTAAGACACTCTCAGACACAAGAAAAATTATACAATTATAGCGTTACTTATCAATTCATCATTTATTTTTTTTTTGGGGTGGGGGGTGGGGGGAGTTGGGGGGCTGTGACGAATGATAGGCATGACGTTTCAAAATTCTTCGGACGAAGGATATCAAATATGAAGCCATTCTTAATAAGAATAACTTTCTCATAAGTTCGAAACGTCATGCATTTCATTCGTTTTTTACTATATATATATATATATATATATATATATATATATATATATATATATATATATATATATAAATAAGTGTACTAATCTCAAGCCCTTTTCCTCTTAAAAGTCTTCTGTATGAGACTCACACTCGGTGACAGCCATACGAGAGACGAAACAGCGTACCACGTCGCCAGACCCGTGTCCAAGCCGGTCCACCCCGTGATGCTGTTCGTGTTGGCGAAGGCGACGAACGAAGCACACCGAATGACCTCGACTAACGGCGCCCACTGCCACTCGTCGTACAGAGCGGTGATGTTCCCGATGGTTACCAAGAGGAAGACGAAGAACACTAGGACGCCCAGCTTGGATAGCATCTGTGGAAGGTGGAATGGCACTTGGGTTGAAATGATGTGGGTAAGGGAGAGAGAGAAAGAGAGAGGGAGGGTGGAGAGAGGGAGAGAGGAGGGGGAGAGAGAGAGGGAGAGAGGGAGAGAGGGAGAGAGGGGGGAGGGAGGGGGAGAGAGGGAGGGAGGGAGGGAGGAGAGAGAGAGAGAGGAGAGAGGGAGAGAGGGAGAGAGAGAGAGAGGGAGAGAGAGAGAGAGAGAGAGAGACAGAGACAGAGACAGAGACAGAGAGAGAGATAGAGAGAGAGAGAAACAAAGAGAAAAAGAAGAGAGAGAACAGACAGATGGATATACAAAAAAAAAAAAAAACTACATATCACCCCAACTCCCCTACACACCAACCACATATCCAAGAAACGCCCACACACCCGAGACGACCCTCTCGCTCAACCAACCTCGAAGTGAAACGTAAAGACCTGCTGCAGGAGGAGAGCCACCAGGTAGTGCGCGCCCGAGTAGCCCTTCTGCCACAGGGCGATCTGGGGGTCGTACTTCGCCCTTCCCCGGACGTCTGGGAAGGCTTCGAGGTCCCCCAGGCGAGGTGTCCCAGGGCTCCACCCGGGGCCGCAGAGGAGGGCGCGGAAGGAGTCCCTCCAAGTCCTCATGCTGCTCGCTTTCCTCAAGACGTTGCGGATGTAGAAGAACTGTTGTGGAAGCGTTTGGTTTTTTCATGGTTTGTTGTTATTGTTTGTAGGGGTGACTTTATTGTATCTATTGCGAATGAGAGTTAGAGTTGGGGATGAATTGGGGTTATTAATATGGTTTTCATGGTTTGTTGTTGTTGTTTGTAAGCTCTCTCATCCTTTATTTCATCCCCCGTCCTTCTTCTCTCCCTTATCCCTAGCTCAACCAACCTCGAAGTGAAACGTAAAGACCTGCTGGAGGAGGAGAGCCACCAGGTAGTGCGTGCCCGAGTAGCCCTTCTGCCACAGGGTTATCTGGGGGTCGTACTTCGCCCTTCCCCGGACGTCTGGGAAGGCTTCGAGGTCCCCCAGGCGAGGCGTCCCAGGGCTCCACCCGGGGCCGCAGAGGAGGGCGCGGAAGGAGTCCCTCCAAGTCCTCATGCTGCTCGCTTTCCTCACGATGTTGCGGATGTAGAAGAACTGTTGCGGAAGTGTTTTTTTTATGGTTTGTTGTTGTTTGTAGGGGTGACTTTATTGTATTTATTGCGAATTAGAGTTATTGTTAGGGATGAATTGGGATTATTGATATGTTTTTTTTATGTTTGTTGTTATTGATTGTAGGGGTGACTTTATTGTATCTATTGCGAATGAGAGTTAGAGTTAGGGATGAATTGGGGTTATTAATATGTTGTTGTTATTGATTGTATGGGTGACTTTATTGTATCTATTGCGAATGGGAGTTAGAGTTAGGGATGAATTGGGGTTATTAATATGTTTTTTTATGGTTTGTTGTTGTTGTTTGTAGGGGTGACTTTATTATATCTATTGCGAATGGGAGTTAGAGTTAGGGATGAATTGGGGTTATTAATATGGTTTTCATGGTTTGTTGTTGTTGTTTGTAAGGGTGACTTTATTGCATCTATTGCGAATGGGAGTTATTGTTAGGGATGAATTGGGGTTATTAATCGTTTAGTGTATTTGTAAATGAAACGTTATTAATCATTAATTCAGGAACTGTAGCTCTTACATCACTCGTCTTATTAAACAATCTTTCCACATGTAAACATACAGGTGTGACACACAAACACCTATAAACATCAACAACTAAACAAAGAGCACTATATATTCCAAAACAGACGACCGATTATGAAAGCCACAATAACACACGAATCAAAGAGAACATTTCAAAGTAGAGACACCACCTGTAACCAAAGGACGTTGCTGGTCTGTGGCTGATGAACAAGACCGTAGACAATCTCCTCTTCTTGTTTCTCCTCTTGAAAAGTGCCGAAGATCCGGTCCCAGATGATGAGAACACCGCCGTAGTTCTTGTCTAGACAGTACTTATTGGCTCCTGTGATGAGTAAAGACACGTAATTCTTAAGTCTTAGGAGGATGGGGGAGGGGAGAGGGGAGAGGGGAGAGGGGAGAGGGGCGATGGGTGAGGGTTGAGGGGATAAGGGTGAGTGGAGATGGGAGATGGGCGACGGGGGGAGGGGTGAGGTGAGAGGGGTGAGGGGAGAGGGGTGAGGGTTAAGGGGATAGGGGTGAGGAGGATGAGGGGTGAGGAGGATGAGGTATACTATATACTTGATATGATATTTGGTTGTCTGGTTGAATTAGCAGATTTGGGTAGAGTTTATAGGGAATGTTTTTTTTTTTTTTTTTTTTTTTTTTTTGTATAGGGTGATTGAAACCGTATATAACTATACACATTATTGCAGTTATTACTATCCCTAAACGCAGCAAAACAGAGTTAGATCATAAAACCACCTCCAACACCCTAACAATATACAAGAACATCAACAATTCATAGCAAACCAAACCACGCCCCCCAAAAAAAAAAAAAAAAAAAAAAAAAACGTGAAGACGCCACCAGTACCATGATGGAGCACTTGATGGTGCAGGGGGCTGTGGTGAGAATCCACTCCAGGGGATGATCGATCCACTAACTCCGTGTGGATGACGAACTGCGCCAGGAGGTTAAGCTGGAAGTGGACGCAGATGGAAGGCAGTGGCACCCCGAGCAGTGCCATGGGTTGGTAGAAGCCCAGGGAGAAGAGGCGCTGGAACATGGACTGCCTGA
>BOPN01005039.1:60000-75000 GCA_017312705.2 Penaeus japonicus | reverse complement strand
AATACGGAAAAGTTGCCAAAGGGAAAAATCGTATACAGAGCATTGTTTTCTTTTTTTCAATGTGGCTGCGTAGATAAGTTGTCAGTTCTTTAATATGATACCGATATGATACCACGGAGTCCACACGCCATTAAAAAAGGAAGGAAATGATTATTTTCCAGTTCAGAAATGAAACTGAATAAAAAAATAAAATGTAAACAAATAATGAAAGCATAATCAATTAAGCAACTTCGAAAAAAGGAACAGATTGCATATAGAAATTACGTAACTGCCACCTCATGACCACACACGATCGTTCCCCCGGCCGAGCTGCCATGTATCGGAATAACGATTAGTTTGTCACCATTTTTGCGAAAAAAATATTATTGGCTTTAAAAGAGATTTTGATATGATATCACTACATGTGACAGAACATTTATTTTGGGGGAATATTGTGAAATTATTTGAGAGAAAGACTGTATATTTGCCTTTTATCTGTCGATGTATCTCACGTAAGCATATATGTCATATTATGAGCAACATGCATTATGTAAATATACATGATGAAATAATCATGATTTCTTTATCCTCATCATACCCAAGGACACAAAACGACATACAAACAAACACAGTCAGTCTCACCCGTGCTGTGTGAACTTTTTGTCACTTTACCATTTTTGGCGGTTTTTACTTTATATGCAAACACTCACTCATCACAGACTGACAGACATAGAAATGTACAAGCAAATATATAGGCCTATATACATAAAAAACAAAGAATATACTGATATATAAGAATATACACAAATGAAAATCAACGTACAGATTCCTTTGTTTTTTTTTTAACCTCCCCTTTTCTGGAAATTTAAATTTATGGGCAAAGGTGAAGTCGGCCTTAAAATAGGATTTAAGTAACTCAGCAATTCGGCGATCACTGATTTCAATAAGATTAGAATTTAGGTAAATGATCATAATTCTTTGAAAAGCTCTCAATTCATCTTGTAATGAATTACCCCCTGATATCGGGCGGGTCATTCCGCAGATTTTCAGAGTTCAGAACGTCACGAATGAATCTACGGAGTTTTCCGCCCTGAATGGTGATTTGGCTTCGTTGTTGTGCGTGTGTGTGTGCTGTTTTTAATGAGAATAAAGTGTATTTCTATGTTCCTTTTACTTACCTTTCCGATTGCTGCGTGTTCTCCGTCTACATCTACATTACTACTTCTCTACATAACACTACTTATCTTATATCTTACCTTGATCCTCTCTCTTTTCCTTCGACTAGAACACATTACCTTCATTTTCCATCTTTATCTCTTCGTATTTGATGTTCCAATTTTTCTAAGCTTTATTTTTCGTTTTATGTACTTTAAGCTTTCTGTTAAATACACTTCCACACTTTTTAAATAGAAATATATCGAAATATGGGTAGAGAGTCACAAAAAGCGCGGGAAACTGTCACATAAAAGGTCAGGTTAGGACAGTTAACGGAGGACAGCTCCTGGACATAAAGTTATCAATTTATTACCTGCTGACAGTCTCTCGTGCTCGAATGGTTTTACTTTCTCTTTTACCAAGTAAGTGTATGGTGTTTTGTTTTCGAATATCGGTTTTGTTTCGAATGATTGTGTTGATAAATGTGTAATATGGATGTTTTCCTTTTTAAGTGGGAGTGCCCGTAGCTGATAAGGATCTCGGATCTGCAGGTGTATCTCGATTTATATATTATACGTGCAAATATGGGCTTATATATCTAAATTTATCAATCTATCTATATCTATCTATCTATATATATGCAGGAGTGAGCTTGTAGAATGCTGTTTTGTTGGTTGTTTCTATACTTAGCTTAAGTTCGACTGAGCGTAATTTTGTCTATGACTGTTGCTATAAGAGAACCTATATGTTGCAACCCTCTTTGCAATCCTTAGGTCAGCCATTTTGTTTTAAACGGTGCCTACGGGATGGACTTGTTGACGATATCTTTTCGTTCTTTTCACCCGAGGGTCACCTTCCTGAAATGCGCCAGACCCACATTTGACGTACATGAAGTTCGGGGATTTTGGATCACTATGTTATTTTACTGTGCTATGAGTAATGGGTGAGTGATGGTGACAATTACAGTAATAATTTCTATAATTGCCGTAACATTCAACAAAACCTAGATGGCATCACTTTCCTCTAGCAAAAGCAGGAGAGAGAGTCTTGAATGCCACCTATAAACAGTATCTAGCAAGCACTGTCTTTGTGGAACGATGGCACACAGCAAGTTGCCGACCTCTTGCTCTAATGTACCGCAGATGAAGGATGTGCATGCAGAACGAGGCGAAGAAGCTGACTCAAACTGGTAGCTCAATGATAGCGTGTCGACTTCACATCCCCGTGGTCGGCAGATCGAGTCCCGTCCAAGCTCGTGAGCTTCCACTGTCACCTGGCGGTTACTGACGTAGCTGGGCACTGCGTTGGGTAAGGACCAAGCTCAGATCGAGTCAACACTCGTTGGCACATTCTCTCACGAGTCAGCACACGCTGGCACTGGCGGGCTCGCTTCAGTGCATACAAGCCTGGCGTAGCATCTGCTCCGCAAATCTGACTTATCCTTATCCATGCCCAATATTTACAATGTGCCCCTGTGCCAGAAAGGATGTGTTTTCGTGTGGCACTCACAGTCATCAGCACAGGTTTCCTTCCTCTTCCCTACCTCTTCATGTTATCTTTAGTGTGGATGGTTATATGTTTCGTATTCGTTGATGACAGTACATTAAATTATGAAAAAAATAAAGTTGCTTTTAGTCCTCCCATAAAATATCACACCGAGTATAGAGAAAATAATGAGCTGATATGGACATTATACTATGAATTTAGTCAATTGCAGTATTGATGGAGCCTGTGACACATATCAAGTCTCTCAATACAATAAAACACAAAAATGTCTCAAGCTTTACAATGACTGACTGAAAGAGAGAGGGAAAAGTCAAGGTATGTTGCATAAAGCTGCCTGGCTCTGAAATAAAACTATCCTGGAGATTGAGCAAGCAAATACGTTCCATGTCTGCAATGGGTTAAAACAGTATAAAAATAAGAAAAAAAATTTCATGGCATAATTGCTTCCATCTGCCCACACAAAAAAATTACACCACTTTTTCCTTTTTAAAATCTTTCAAAAAAAATTATCTTTGGCTTAAATAAAAGACTACTTACCTAAATTACTTTATTAAAAGAAAAAAATATACATGTGAACTAATATAACAATTTATAAGTAGTACAAGAAAATACAATATAACGATAAATCTTAATGGGGTATTTTTTAAAAAATGGGTACAGTAATCACATATATACAAAATAACCAAAAGCAAAAAAGAAATATATATATATTAAAATTTGTCATCTGAAAAAGACATGCAAAAAAAAAAAAAAAAAAAAAAATTGACACAGACATACACACCTAATGTTTACATATTCCTGTGTGTGTGTGTTTGTTTGTTTGTTTATTATATATATGCACACGCACACTGACACTGACACACACACACACACACACACACACACACACACACATACATATATGTATAACAACACAGGTTGCTGGTAACTAATGCCTTTCTCAACATATAACAATGGCTTTCAGACTTTAAAGAGATATTTGGATGAAGACGACTATCAATTCACAGGCTGAGAGAAGGTAAAATATTAGCATATTATTATCACAGTCTATCCCACAACGGTTCAATCTGCGGGAAATGCATTTTTTTGTTCCACTGTTTCATCAATTGTGCATTTAAGTTCATCTTGTCCTCTTTTTAATTAAAGAATAGTTGCATTCACGCATTTAGTACGACTATAATGAGCATCGCCTTCTACAAACTGTGAGAAAGAGTAGGGAAGTTATATTAAAATGCCCAAACAAACTGTAATTCATCCTTTATATATTTATATATCTTTTGAGAAATGTAATTTAATATTAACATCACAATGTCATCACATCTAAATGTCATTCTCCTATAATAAAAGAGAGCCACTTTGCTTTTGTAATAATTATTTTCTTACTTAAATATCACCCAAAAAATATATTACTGGCATACTCAAGGAAAAAAACAAACAAACAAAAAAACAAACAAAAAACAAATGAAGACATGAAAATACAGTTTGATTTAAAAGATGAGAGTTTTACATTCGTATATCTAAGAAAGAGACAGAAAAGTCTTAAGTAAAGCAGGCAATGTGGAAATCTACAGAACTGCACTTCGTCTACGTGAGCAACCGCCTGAAAGCGTACTTTGACTTTAATATCACCAGTTCTGAGAATGTTCCGTCAACAAGAACGGACAAAATGCCACGGAATGTCTCGGGGAAAAACGGATAGAGCTCCTGGTGCTTTATCTCTTAGCACTGCTGTTTCTTTCCTGCTCTTAATGTAACTTTAAAAATATTAGAAGAATATTAGTGATGTATTTCTCTTTCTACTGTACATAATAAAAAAAAAGAAGGTAATAATGTAATCATTTCAATCCTTGGGAAAAACAAGAGGATGAAAGAGAGAAAATATTGTGCATAAATTGGTCTCTCCTTTCTCATAATAAAAAAAAAAAAAAAAAAAAAAAAAAAAAAAAAAAAAAAAAAAAAAAAAAAAAAAAAAAAAAAAAAAAAAAAAAAAAAAAAAAAAAAAAAAAAAAAAAAAAAAAAAAAAATTGGCACAGTCAATTTTTCATATAAATGATCATAAAAAAATAAATAAAAAAATAACAAAGAAAAAAAAAGAAAAATCATAATACTATCAAATTGTGCAGTTGATTCCTTCCTGGAAAAAAGGTAAAATCTCTCACTAAATAAACAAGACAATACAACACAGGTTGCTGGTAACTAATGCCTTTCTCAACATATAACAATGGCTTTCAGACTTTAAAGAGATATTTGGATGAAGACGACTATCAATTCACAGGCTGAGAGAAGGTAAAATATTAGCATATTATTATCACAGTCTATCCCACAACGGTTCAATCTGTGGGAAATGCATTATTTTTTTTCCACTGTTTCATCAATCGTGCATTTAAGTTTATCATGTCCTCTTTTTAATTAAAGAATAGTTGCATTCACGCATTTAGTACGACTATAATGAGCATCGCCTTCTACAAACTGTGAGAAAGAGTAGGAAGTTATATTAAAATGCCCAAACAAACTGTAATTCATCCTTTATATATTTATATATCTTTTGGAAAATGTAATTTAATATTAACATCACAATGTCATCACATCTAAATGTCATTCTCCTATAATAAAAGAGAGCCACTTTGCTTTTGTAATCATTATTTTCTTACTTAAATATCACCCAAAAAATATATTACTGGCATACTCGAGGAAAAAAACAAACAAACAAAAAACAAACAAAAAACAAATGAAGACATGAAAATACAGTTTGATTTAAAAGATGAGAGTTTTACATTCGTATATCTAAGAAAGAGAGAGAAAAGTCTTAAGTAAAACAGGCAATGTGAAAATCTACAAAACTGCACTTCGTCTACGTGAGCAACCGCCTGAAAGCGTACTTTGACTTTAATATCACCACTTCTGAGAATGTTCCGTCAACAAGAACGGACAAAATGCCACGGAATATCTCGGGGAAAAACGGATAGAGCTCCTGGTGCATTATCTCTTAGCACTGCTGTTTCTCTCCTGCTCTTAATGTAACTTTAAAAATATTAGAAGAATATTAGTGATGTATTTCTCTTTCTACTGTACATAATAACATAAAAAAAATTGATAATAATGTAATCATTTCAATCCTTGGGAAAAACAAAGAGGATGAAAGAGAGAAAACATTGTGCATAAATTGGTCTTTTGTTTCTCATAATAAGAAAAAAAAAAAAAAATAATAATAATAACAATATTAATAAAAAAATACAAAAATGAAAAATAAGTCCATAGTAACATCACGAGTTTAAAGCCCACTGTATAAGGAAATATATACCTATCTACATATACTCTCATCACTGTGTCCACATGTATCTGACTCCATAGTATGTCTACAAGACACAACAGTAGTAGGCGAGGTAGAAGACACGTATGTCTACAACAGTATAAAAGGCACTTGGGTGAAGTCTAAACTACTGGCAAGTCTGTAAATAATTCTTTGTAACTGTAAATCACAAACAAATCTTTATTATTCTCTTATGTCCATTTTTTTTTTTCCATTTTTGTTTTTCATTGATGGAATGAGTATTGTAAAAGGAAACCTGTCATCACAACTGATTGATTGTTCATTGTACCTGACTTTGTTCATCATCATTTATTCTAGAATAATATCTTAAATCTTTAAAAAAATGTAAGAGTTTATTATCAAAACCAAAGAATCTTTTATCCTACTGACTGATACAGCATCTAAATAATCTATTAAAAATATACATATCAATTTATTTATTAAACATCTTATTACATAGTTCAGTATTTTTCTTATTCATTACATAAGTTTTACCGGGGACAGGAGAAGCATTTTTCTTGTATTTCCGCAACACGTAATTGCTTCCGGGAATGCGCTCCAGTTTTCGCACATTGTTCACAACCTCGAAATTGGGCTGTACCTGGAATGGAGGAGTTTGCATTTAGCAACTATATCACTAGGGTGAGTACAAGGATATTCCTGTGTTTGCTTGACATTGTGTGGTAATGGGTAATGGTTAAGTTTTATACGGCATTAGAAAAGACACAAACCAACCTATCAATAACACAAACTCAAATCTTAAAACCAGTATTTCAAACCACTATCAAAATAATAAGTCATTACGCTATATCTCCATACCTCCACTGACAAACGATGAGCAACCTACCATTTGTAAACACATAATGACTTCGTCGTAGAACTCGAGGTCTGTGACGAAGTTCAGCTGCGTCTGCCCCCCAGAGTTGAACTCGATGAGAGTCTGCACGAAGGAACTGTCTACTCTGGCTACACCTTGGACGATCATGGCAGCCCTGAAAGGTAGCGTGGATTTACACGTAAGTAAATGCTAGCGAGTTTTCAGTTTGTTCTTCTTTCATCTGGTTTCAGTGGTGTAACTCAGGCTTAACCCTCTCTGGATGGGTGGTACAGTACTGTACCGCTCATTCAAAAGCCCAGTGGCCGGGCGGCACAGTATTGTGCCAGCCATTTAATTGATTTAGGCCTAATAATTCAAACGCCCCGGCATTGTGACATTCAAGGCTGGAATGCCCCCGTCGTAAATGGGTTAATATTCCTAACCCCTTTTCCTTACTACATAACATCAAGTGCCATATCTCAAGCCTTCACTGCAACTTTGATTACCTCATTTTACTGCCGTTTCACTTTTTATGAATCTTAGCTCTTACTTTGCATGCAGAAATTCTGGTCATGCCATGTCCTTACACAGCTTGGAACTAAGCACTTATCTTTGTATTTAGCACAATTCTGACTCCCCCCATCTCCATTCAAAGAGGAGATTCTCAGTTATAAAAAAAATATATAAAATAAATAAAAATGTATACAAATTACATGGTACCCATTATCATTTTTCACCTGGGATTCCCCATTCACTTATCTTTCCTATTAACTAAAGATGCAAAAATGCAACATCAGCAACAAGTAACTCACCCAACTTCCACAAGACTGTGAGCATTCCGATTCCAGAGAGACACTTGTACTTGGCCGGAGAAGTCGTATGATATGGCACCGTTGAGAAGAAGTTCGGCGTTGAGACCATTCTGCAGGGGGACGATCTGAAGATGGTCTTGGAGCAGCAAGGAGCCCTGAGAAGGAGAAATAAATAGAAAAACATCAATGTGGTGAATCATTGGTCCTGTTTGGCTTTCTGGGATGGAAAATATATCAACGTAAAAATCTACAAATTAATACTAGTGCTACTAGAAAAAAAATAATGATAATAATAATAAAGTTACAACTACTCTTACAAATACTTGCACCTCTTATTATAGGTTCAAATAAGCACTAACGAAATCTAAATAGAATGCCAGTACTAAAAGTGTTAACTTATCTTGTATTCACATTATAGCCTTTCAAATGGACATAGTCAAACTGGCTGGTCTAGACTAACTAAATATCAATTATACTTGATTAAATCTACTCCTGTCACATGTCAAGTGCAATCTTAAGTACACAGTAAATAAAACTGAGCAAAGCTGACAGCTAACATGAAGTCAGAGGACTTACAAAAGGGAAAATATTATTATCAAATGATTTTAATCTATTTAACTTATTTTAATGTCAAGATAATGGAAAACAAATAAGTACCTGAAGAGCTGTGGTTTTCTCTGACCCCGTACCAGCCCATACGTGTCCCATCAGCTCCCCTTGACCGGTGAAGAACACAAATGGTCTCAGCTGCGTGTCCATCAGGGTCATCTCGATACCAGCATTGGCTTCCTCTCCATCATCAACTGCGTCATCTCCTCCGAAGACAGACAGACCACCAGCGAATATGCCAATCTATGGGAGAGAGAAATGGCATATCTTGTAAATCTTCAAAATGTTCTTTGAGTCACAACTGTTTGTATATCAAATGGCAATCACATTTTGAATTGATATGAAAATACTGTAAATATCAACCCTAAACTTGCCAAAACTTCACTTTTTACCTATCTTCTATCCCTCTTCAAAAGCATTTGAACATAAGCCTGTATTCCAAAAGTCTCAAGACTGGAGAACAACACACACAGCTACTTACAGAAAGAAGCCTCATCTGAGAGTCATCGGTGTCCACAAAGACGTCGACAGTAGACCTCTTGAGGAGCCCCCCGTTGATTTCGAGCATGTTGCTGAAGGATGAGTTGGCACTATTGTCCCCGGCGAGCAACCTTGAAAACGCTGATGACAACCCCCCTTGCCCATGGATGTGGTAGTTGCTAAAAGCTGGGATTCTCAGAATAGACTTCAACAACTGCAAGAAAAAAAGGGAAACTTGAGCAGGGTAATATGTCAATATGGAGGGGTAAAGAGAGGGAATTAATATGAATGCTCCAATAACACTAGACAGTAAAAAAAAAATATAATAATATAAAGAAATACTGAAAAATAGCAGACAAGAGATCAAAAAGTAAAATTACAACATCTAAGCCAAGAACCTACATTTTGTAAGTGCTGGTCCTTCCTGGCCAAGTCAAACACTCTCCCTAGCAGGAGGGTGTTCAGCTCTCTGGTCTCCTGTGAGGTCATGACATGGAACAACGCCTGAAGGAATTCTCGACTTGGTTTATGCTGCAGCACAATGTCTGCTGCCATGGCTCGAACGCTTGAGTCATGCTGCTGATTCAGCTCAAGGAAGATTCGCTCTAGCTTCTTGAGGACCTGTTAGGAGAGAAAGCTTAATGTTAGTTTCCTTGTAAGGTTTCCCTCATGGACATTTGATAGACATTCTGATGAAATATTGTCTTTAACCCAATCACGACGGGGACATTCCAGCCTTACATGTTACAATGCTGGGGCTCTCGAACGCATAGGCCTAAATCAGTTAAATAAACGACACCAAATGGCGTCACCCAGCGAACGGGCCTAGAATGCGCGGTAACGTAGTGTACCACCCGTCCAGAGAGGGTTAATATCTTGGGGCTAATAAATCATATAAGTAACAAAATTCCAAACCTGAAATTCCCCACTCTTACCTTTTCGGTAATGTAACTCTCAGGCATAGTTTGCAGTGCTCTTGTTGCATAAATTGCTGGTTTGCGTGCTTTGCCCTCCGCGTACTTCAGGAGGATCTCCATCGTATCTGCTTTCCTGAAGTTCTTTAGAGCTCGGATGTACACCAACTGACAGTCCTCGCTCTTGCAGCTTTCCAACTTGCTTGCGATAAATTCCTGCACCTCAGAAATAATCTGGAAGAGTAATTCAACTTAACATTAGTCACAGCAAAGACAGTTTAGATTCCTGCATGTTAGGAGAGGCAGGAGGTGGGCCTTGACAGTTCTCTAATACACCGCCCAGAAAGGGGATGCTTGAAAACCAGATCTCAGGCCTTCAACTCTCCTCTCATCTCATGTATATCATGAACTTCCGTATGAAACCCTTCATGATAATGGATTTTGAATTGCTTCTCTAGTATGAACCACTATCCCAAGTTTGAGTTTTATACTGTTTATCAGTTAAGTGAAATGGAAGAAGTACCAAAACAAAGAATATAAGAGGATGCTTGTTAGGAAGTACTTGATTTCAAACTCTTTATTTCCAACCTCTTGGACCTAATAATGTTGTGTTATATGCATTATCAATGAGAATTTCTTGTGCAAAAACTTGAATAAGCAAAATAAATGTTTAATTCTACACATTCCTCTTCCACTTCAGATTCCCTGGTATATATGGGTAAATACTAAAATGAACTATTCACTCCTTTAAAAAAGAGAGTGACACAAGAGTTAATGAATGAACTAAAAAAAAAAAAAGACCCCCCCCCCCAAAAAAAAAAAAAAAGTCTTTTACTTACAGGCTTTTTGCAGTTACTGGATACTTTGCAGAAAGTATGGCTGACAGAGGCTATCGTTAAGACAAGAGTCTCGTACAGTTTGTCGTTATTCAGGCCCTTCTTCGCAAGCGTCATCAAATCTGAAAATAGAATGAGAACAATAGGTAAGGCTTTGTAATTCTATTAGAGGGAGCTTTTCTTGCTACTTACACTCTGATTATTGGAAAGAAGATGAAAAAACAGAAGATAAAATCAAAGTAAAAGCAACTAATAATCACAACAAAGGGGAAAACAACAATATATTACATATTATAAATATATTATATAAAATAAATATCCTAAACCGAACTACAATCACTAAACCAAACATCAAAACAATTTTAATATAAATTGAACTGATTTTCTAGTGACAAATGTATAAAATCTATGAATGAAAATATATATACAAACTAACATGAATACAGTTAAATCAAAAAAGTAATCACACCAACATTTTTTCTCCTCAGTAAAGGAATATAAATATAAGGAAGAAAAGCCACTCAAGAGATCAACATCTCACACCACCCACCTTGTAAGATGAACTCGGGCGGATGCGTTGCCAAGGAGAGACTCAAAAGGTACCTTTCCGGCTTCTCAATCGGACCTCCGAAGTTGAGCACGGACATGGCGGCCTTGTGAGAGGGGATCGTCTGGGCTGCGGCCATGATGTCCAGCAACTGTGGCCTGGAATGAGGGTTATCATATATTTATATGTATGTATATATTTTTTTCTGACTTTCTGACTTTTCTACTATGTATGAGTTTAGAAGAAGATGAATAGCAATGAGTGAATAGGCTAAAACAAATCAGTGAAATAATCGTATTCATATATAATAAAAGAGCTATGAGAAAGACATATATGAGAGAGAGAAAGAGAGGAAGTGCAGGAGAGAGAGAGGGGCAAGGGGGAGAGAAAGAGAAAGAAATATTTACAAACTCTTAACTTATTTCCATCTCTTTGTCAAATCCAAAGCTCACAACTCCAGCATTAAAAAAAAAAAAACTCTTCCAGCAAAACCCAAAACTCACATAATCTTTGCATTCTTCTTGTCCTTGAGTATCTCCTTGATGGTGTTGATGTCACTCTCGCGCACTTTCCTCAGCAGCCTCACGAAGGCGATGGCAGAGCCTTGCGTGCCCAGGTTCTTGGGGCTGAGAGTATTGTAGAAGCTGCTGATCAATGCCTTCAACTGCAAGATGGGAAGAATAATGAATAAGAGAATAAATAAGAATAAGATGCAAGATGAATAGAACGGCATCAACTGCAAGACGGGAAGAATAAATGAATAAGATAATAAATAAGAATAACATGCAAGATGAATAGACCGGCATTAATAAATAATGATAAAATGACGGTTTTATCAGTAAGATTTTGAAGAAATACTTTAAATCTACATTTGTGAAAAGTATTTATCAAATTGCAATACTTCCTTCAGGTACACAGAGCAAGCTCACTCACCGATTTGCATGAAATGCATTCCTTCGTCTCTGGATTGGTTGTGAGCTGCTCCGTGACAATGGATTTCTTCAACTTTTTGGCGATGGATCGTAATGCTTCGGCAGCTGTGTTTCCCGTGTATTTGGGGCTGTTGACCTTGCTGCGACCTAGAATGATACCCGGTATTTGCTAACAGTTTTCTACATACATACACATCTATCAATCTATAGATTTATCATGTGTATCTCTATCTGTATTCTGTGAATTATGTATCATATGAATTCACTGAAAGGCCCTGCCTTCTGTTTGCAGTCAAATTAGAGTCAAATCTTTGTAGAATATGTTTATGATGACAGCTAATAAGAGCACATGCAATAAAACATGACAAACAAACGCACATCCGTGTCTGTCTGTTTCTCTCAAGTCAATTTTACAGATAAATCTATCACAACTACATCATATGTAGTTGAGTGTAACATAAAAATAAAGACAAAAAAATGTGAAAGATGAGCACAGGTGAAAAAAGCCAATAAAAAAAGTTGGAAGATGAAACAATGCTTCAAAAAAAAGAAAAAGAAGAAAAGAAAAAAAAAGGCTTTTCCTACTTACTTTTGAGCTGGAGGTTCTGCTTGCTCATCACCTCTGCGCCTGACTGCTTCCGCGCCTCCACTCTCAGGAAGTGTGTCTCCATTGAGGTGGCTTTCTCGATGATTTTGTCGTCTGGGTTTAGCACGTACGAGGCTGTTGCGTGGCTGTCGATCTGAGCACCAAGGACCTGTGTCGGGGTGGGGTATTTTGCATTGAAAATTAACACATGGAAACTCATTACCTCAATGAGATAGAAAAATATATTGCATCATTGTGCTGTAACATTCAGTAAGAATTGCTAGATTTTTTGTTACAAATTCTTTTTAGATACTCAGGGCTGTAAATGAAAATGTAACACTGTTTTGGGTACTTCTATATGTATCACAGTCTTATGAATACGTAATTTTCTATATCCTTGAATCACTATATATACATATTTCCTTAAACTTAAATAAGTATATGTCTCAAAAAGGACTGGAAAAAAAAGAAGCAAAGAAAAAGCATTACCACTTAAACTCAAAAAAAGAAAAGAAAAAAAGATGACAAGCAAAAGCATTAAGCACCGGAAACTCTCCTACATACCTTATTTGTCTGGTTGAAGAACTGCACAGGAATGACGTTCTTGCAATTCCGTTTCAACTTGGTGACGTGGGTTGGGTCGACCATGTTGTAGGTCACTTCGCACTTCCCTGAGGAGTCCATTTCTCGCTGCTTCACATTCTTTAGCTGATGCTGTTTCGAAATAAAAGGATCAAGACTTACAGACTTAAAAAAAAACATGTATATAGAGATAAGGCAATTCTAAATGCATATAAATTATTCAGCTCATGAAAACTGACCTAGCATGTAGCACCACATATCAGATATCTTATTTGTATATCTATGGCATAGCATAGATAACTGTTTGTCAGTCTGTCTCCTCCTCCATGAACTTCCTCTAATCTTCCTCTTATAACTCTCTCTGAACTCCCTTTCTACTTTGTGTGTCTATCTCTTACTCCCATAGCTCACTCTCCCCCCATTGATGAAGTCTGTCTGTCTGACTGTCTGTCTGTCTGTCTGTCTGTCTGTCTGTCTGTCTGTCTGTCTGACTGTCTGACTGTCTGTCCCTTCCTTCCTCTGCTCCCTCCATACCCTTCTCCCTTCTCCAGGTCCCACACACGGCCCACACAACCCACCCACCTGCAACAGGCTGGCTATGCCCTTCATCACATTGAGCAGCGCCAGCTCCTCCCCCTCAAAGTGGTGCACCTTCCCGATCTGGCCGCTGTTCCAGTGCAAGAAGATCGGGTGCAACTTGTACTGCTCCAGCTTGGACGACTTGTGTGCAAAGTCTCCTGGAGTAGGACCTTGACGGGACTTCACCGAGAGTTTGGGGGCCACGATCTGTAGGGGGAGGGGGGAGGGGGGTTAGTTAGGAAAGAGAACTCTGTTTCATATGCACTGGCTGGGAAGATAAAATGAAAAAAAAATATATATACATACAGTCGTATTTCAAACTGCTTACTGGTACCATACAATAAAGAAATTTGAAAAAGAAAGATAAATCATATAAAGAGGAAAAAATGAGAAAACCAAATGAAAAACATACGAACCAAAAATACAAAGAAATATAGACAAAAATACCAACAGAAAAACAAAACGAACACCGCAAACTAAACCCCCCGTCCCAGTCTACTTACCGTCAGCTGAAGAATTTGCTCGTGTGCATTGCCCGGGTGCTGCCACACGGGCGTGACCTCGGCGGAGAGCTCGACGCGGAAGCCGACATCCTTCGTGGTGGACACCGGCAGCGCCTGAGGCTCGTTCAGCAACACCGAAGTCTCGTAGACGTACGTGTAGAGCGTCCCCACCTCGAACTGGCGGCTGTACGCTGTCGGGAGAGGGAGAGGGAGAGGAAACGTTTCAACGCCTCGTCTGCCAGGAAAGCCTTTGAATCGACGACTCGATCCACGTCGAGCACGCGAGACTCGACCGATAAGAAGAGACTTTACAAAAAAAAAGAAGAAGAAGAAAGAAGAGGAAGAAGAAAAAAACAACAACTCCCGAGGGTCTACCGCGCGCCCACTCGAACTCACCTGGGTAGGACGAAAGGAGGACGAAGGCGTGGGCGGGGGCGAGGGCACACTGGAGGGCGCCCCACACCAGCCAGCTGAGGCTCCCGACGCCCACGGTCAGGGTACCCGCCAAGCCCCAGCGGACTAGAACCACGAAGGTTGTCAGTGCGCCTAGTCCCATGGCTATATGCGTCGTCCTCGCTGTCTTTCTTTCTCTATATTAATCTTTCTCTCTCTCTCTCTTTCTCTTTCTTTCGCTCCCTCTTTCTCTTACAGGTTCTCGTACTTCTAGTTTCCCATTCCTGTCTTTGGTATTGTTTTTTTATAGTGTTTTCTAACGGTTTTTTATCTATTTCTTTCTTTTTATTTCTGTTCGCTTTCAAATCTTTCAACTTATTTTTTTGGCGGGATTTCAATTCATCTCCGTCATTCCATCTTTCATATAATTTCCTTCTTTCGATTTCTCTCTCTTTCTACA
>BOPN01005039.1:45000-52500 GCA_017312705.2 Penaeus japonicus | reverse complement strand
AGAGAGAGAGAGAGAGAGAGAGAGAGAGAGAGAGAGAGAGAGAGAGAGAGAGAGAGAGAGAGAGAGAGAGAGAGAGAGAGAGAGAGAGAGAGAGAGAGAGAGAGACAGATAGAGATAGATAGATAGATAGATAGATAGATAGAGAGAGACAGAAAGAGAAGGGGAGGGGGGTAGAGAGGAGAAAAAGAGATAGAGACGACTGAAAGACAGAGAGACGAGAGACGAGAAGGGAGAAGAAATCAGCAAAAAGAAAGAGAATGACAAGCAAAAGAAACTGCAAGGGGAAAAGGAAAGAAAAGAGCAACAAGCGTGGGAAGAGAGGAGCACACGTTGAATAAAATCAGGTAGCAGACGAAGTAGGGGGAGGGAGGAGGGGGGGGGGAGGGGGAGGGGGGAGGGAGGAGGAGGACGAAGAGAAAGAAGAGAGGAGGGAGGAGAGGGAAGAGAGGGAGGAGGGTGAGGAGAAGAAAGATAGGGAGGAGATAGGAGGATGAGGAAGAGAGAGGAGGAGAGGAGAAAGGAGAGAAGAGGAAGGAGAGAGCAGAGAGGAGGATTGAAAGACAGAAAAGGGAGGATGGGGAAGGAACGGGAGGATAGACAGGAGAGGGAGCCCGGGAGAGTGAGGAGTGAAGAGGGAGGAGGGTGGGGAGTGAGGAGTGAAGAGGGAGGAGGGAGGGGAGTGAGGAGAGAGTAGGGAGGGGGGGGGGGGGGGGGGAGGGGCAAAAACCCAGGCTCTAGGGCGACATTACAGTTAGCTTGTGACCCAGCAGGTAGAGGTAGGAGGTGATCCCTGAGTGAAGGTCGAGGCAAACTTTAAAAAAAGAAGACATTCTTGTTTTCGTGTTTGTTGTTGTTGCGGCTGTGGCTTCTTCTTTTTCTTCTTCTTCTTCTTTGTTTTTGTTGTCGTTTTTTTTGTTTTGTTTCTTTATACATACGCAATTCGTTTAAGCGCATATAAAGATGAAAGACACGTTTGTACTTTTTTTTTCTTCTTCTTTTTTTACAACTCGTTTTTATATCTTCCTCCCCGTACATACCATCTCCGTTTCTTCTTGTTTATCCATTAAAGAAATCTATATCACCTCTCTCTCTCTCTCTCTCTCTCTCTCTCTCTCTCTCTCTATCTCTCTCTCTCTCTCTATATATATATATATATATATATATATATATATATATATATATATATCACACACACATACACATACACACACACACACACACACACACACACACACACACACACACACACATACACACACACACACACACACACACACACACAAACACACACACACACACACACACACACACACACATACACACCTTCTAGACACAACCCGATAGCCTCTCGAAGGATCACTACAGACGTTGCGTTAAATTCCTCTTCAGACACCCCCCCCCCCCCCCCCCCCCCCCCATCCCCACCCCCTCCACCCCCACCAACCAACCCATACACCCGCCCGAGCACCTCAACTCCCGATTTTGTTTTCCTTTTTTGTTTTCCTTTTTTTGTATTCTCTTTTTCGGAAAATGAAAGAGCGAGTGATTTGCTTTCAGGGAAATTCAAAGCACGAGCACACCGGACGAGTTTTCTTTGGCAAGCACTAAATATCCTGTTCTCGTGGGTACGAAGAGAGAGGGAGAGGGAAGAAAGAGAAGGGAGGGATAAAGAGAGAGTGGGAGGGAGGAAGAGGGAGAGAGAGGGAGGAAGGGGAGAGAGAGAGAGAGGAGAGAGAGAGAGAGAGAGAGAGAGAGAGAGAGAGAGAGAGAGAGAAGAGAAAGGGAGAGAACAAGAGAAGAAAGAGAGAGAAAGGGAAAGGAGAGAGAAAGAAAAGGATAGGAGAGAGAGGGAATAGAAAGAGATACGAGAAAAAAAACAGGAAAAACACTGAAAGAATGAAAGCGGGAGATACGGAGTAGGACCAGAAGGGGAAAGGAAAGGAAAGGAAGGGAAGGGATGGAAGGAAAAGGGAAGGGAGAGAGGGAAGGGAGAGAGGGGGGGGGGGCATCGGTGGACCATATCCCTCTCCCCCCGAAGGACGGCCCTCTCCCCGGGGGAACGCTAACCCTTGTGGTCAACACTCATTAAAATCCGTGCACCACCCATCCTTCAGTCCTGACCACTGTCACATAAGGAACTCGTTCCCCAATTCCCTCTGTTTCTGTCTCTGTCTGTCTGTCTTTCTGTGTACTTGTCTGCGGATCTCCTTCTCTCTCCCTGTCTGTCTGTCTTTCTCTCTGTCGGCTTGTCTTTCGCTCTCTCTCTGTCTGTCTCTCTGTCTCTCTTTCAGCCTCTCTTTTTCTTTCTCTCTCTCTCTCTTAATCTCTATCTCTTATTTTCACAAAATCTCCACCAACTCCTCCTTCCCTCTTCCTCTCTCATTACTCTCACGCACCTCATCTTTACCCTCCCCTCCCCTCCACCTCTATCTCTTTGCCCACCCTCTCCTCTCAATATCGACTTGTATTGCATCGGCACTGCACACTAGAGATAATCACGGACAACCATCGCCATGTTCAATGCCGTAGCAATTGTCACTCCGAAGCCGAGAGTCATACACAAGAAGGTGCACTAAAACGCAGCATTGAAGTACTGTCATACATTATTGAATTACTGACATACAGCACTGACAGACTGACTGACTCTCTGGCATACCTCACTGAAGCACTGATACACAGCATTGTCTCGTTGACAAACATCACTGAAACAATGACATACATCATTGATTCCCTCCTAAATAGCATTGAATCACTGACATTCATCACTGAAACAATGACATACAGCACTGATTCCCTCCTAAATAGCATTGAATCACTGACATACATCAATGAAACAATGACATACAGCATTGATTCCCTCCTAAATAGCATTGAATCACGGACATTCATCACTGAAACACCGACATACAACAACGAATCACTAGCACACAGCACTGGTCAATTAACAGATATGCTGCGACCCAATGTGTTCCGTATTCTGTTATCGTATTATTGCTGCATGGCTGTACTCTGTTGCTGGTTGTTTCGGCTGTTCTAACCACCGGTGATTGATGGTGTAAACTCATAATTCAGAGCACCCGTGTCCGCCCTGATAAAGCCAATACGTAGCGTCTTATAAAGCTAGGATGGTCCAGCCAACTAACTGCTATCTTCTGCCAGGCTGGGCACTTGGAATTCCAGCCAACTGCTCTCTTATACAAGACTTGGATATTCCAATCAAATCTTATGCAAGGCTGGGTTATTTCAACTAAATTCTCTATCGCATAAGACTAGAATATTCCAAACAAAATCTATCATTTACAAGGATGGAATATTCCAACCAAAATCTATCATTTAGAAGGATGGAATATTCCAACCAAGGTCTATCATTTACAAGGGTGGAATATTCCCACCGAATTCTTGCTCCATCTCTCCACATACCGCCATGTCTTCACTCATTCCGTACCGTCTCTTCTCCCCCTCCTCCTCCCCCCTCCACTACCTACTATACGCTCCATCTTCTCTCTTTCCCCTTCCTCCACAGTTCCCTTCCCCCAACGCCCACTCTTACCCCCCCACACACACACACTCTTACCCCCTCTTCCCTCTCCTCTTCCTCCACTACTACCCTCCTTCCCTAAATCTACTACGACCCCCCCTCTCTCTCTCTCTCCTTCCCTCCCTGCCCCCTTCCCCTCTCTCCTCCACCTCTACTACGACCCCCCCCCACTTCTCTCTCTCCTTCCCTTCCTCCCCCCCTTCCCCTCTCTCCTCCACCTCTACTACGACCCCCCCCCCCCCCCACTTCTCTATCTCCTTCCCTTCCTCCCCCCCTTCCCCTCTCTCCTCCACCTCTACTACGACCCCCCCCCCACCTCTCTCTCTCCTTCCCTCCCCCCTTCCCCCCTTCCCCTCTCTCCTCCACCTCTACTACGACCCCCCCACCACCTCTCTCTCTCTCCTTCCCTCCCTCCGCCCTCACCCTCTCACCATCCTTCCCCCTCTCTTTCTCTCCCTCCCCCCTTCCCCCCTTCTCCTCTCTCCTCCACCTCTACTACTACCCCCCCCCCACCCCCCCATCCCCCATCCTGCTCCTCGGCCATTGAGGCGACCGACCTTCCCTCCGTCTCGCTCGCCATCATATCCTGTTTACGATAATCCCCTTCGCTTTATCATCCTCCTCATCTCCTCATTCTCTCCTCCTCCTCCCCCCATCGTCATCCTCGTCTATATTATCATCGCCTTCTTCGCCTCCTCCTCATTTTCGTCGTCGTCGTCGTCGTCGTCATCATCATCCTCCCCTCACATTATTCTCATCTTTAATCTCATTCTCTTCCTCGTCCTCCTCCTCCTTCTCTTCCCCACTCATCACCCTCATCTTTATCCTCCTCTTCCTCTCCTCCTATTCTTCTTCATCACCCTCCTCCTCCCTACTCTCCACCCTCAACCTCAACCTCATCCTCGTCATCAACCACTCCCTCCCCCCCTCCATCCTCCCTTCTCCCCTTTGCAGGTAGGTAGATAGGTAGGTCGGTAGTAAACGGAGCCAATGACCTGTAGGAATATAAAACTACAGGCCCCTTGTCGTCGTCTCCTGCGTATCAGGTCACGCAAAAACAACAAAAAAACAACAACAAAAAAACTGGTCGTAACGCCAACGCTATGTTGCCCCTCCCTCCCTCCTCCCTCCCAGACGCCCAACCCCTTTGCCGTTCCCCTCCTCTTTCATTTGTTTGTTTGTTTGTTTGCTTGAGAGAGGGGGAGAGGGAGAGAAAGAGAGAAATACAGAGAGATAGAGAGAGAGGGAGGGAGGGAGGGGGAGGGGGGGTAGGGAGAGGGAGAGAGAGAGAGAGAGAGGGGGAGAGAAGGAGGGAGAGAGAGAGAGAGAGAGAGAGAGAGAGAGAGAGAGAGAGAGAGAGAGAGAGAGAGAGAGAGAAAGAGGAAGAGAGAAAGAGGAAGAGAGAGAGAGAGAAAGAGGAAGAGAAAGAGAGAGAGAAAGAGGAAGAGAAAGAGAGAGAGAGTGCGCGTATGTTATGGATGTAGGTATGTAGGTGCGTGTGTGCGTGTGTACGTGTGTGACCCGCATGGCATCCTGGCGTACACGGACTGATTAATGCATGCACTTGCTACGCCGTGCAAATAAGTTCTTCCACCACCGTTCTGGTCGACCTGGGCCAAGTCTTCTCTCTCTCTCTCTCTCTCTCTCTCTCTCTCTCTCTCTCTCTCTCTCTCTCTCTCTCTCTCTCTCTCTCTCTCTCTCTCTCTTTCTTTTCTCTCTCTCTCTCTCTCTCTCTCTCTCTCTCTCTCTCTCTCTCTCTCTCTCTCTCTCTCTCTCTCTCTCTCTCTCTCTCTCTCTCTCTCTCTCTCTCTTTCTTTTCTCTCTCTCTCTCTCTCTCTCTCTCTCTCTCTCTCTCTCTCTCTCTCTCTCTCTCTTTTTTAATTCATCTCCCGTCTCTCTCTCTCTCTCTCTCTCTCTCTCTCTCTCTCTCTCTCTCTCTCTCTCTCTCTCTCTCTCTCTCTCTCTCTCTCTCTCTCTCTCTCTCTCTCTCTCTCTCTCTCTCTCTCTCTCTCTCTCTCTCTCTCTCTCTCTCTCTCTCTTTTTTAATTCATCTACCCGTCTCTCTCTCTCTCTCTCTCTCTCTCTCTCTCTCTCTCTCTCTCTCTCTCTCTCTCTCTCTCTCTCTCTCTCTCTCTCTCTCTCTCTCTCTCCTTTAATTCATCTCTCTCTCTCTTTCTCTTTCTCGCTCTCTATCCATTACCCCATCTCTCTCTCTCTCTTTCTCTCTCTCCCCCTTTCTCCCCTTCTCTCTACCAACCAACCTACCCCCACACCCCCTCCCCTCCCCCTTTCTTCCCAACTATCTCCCCCTCCATCTCCAGCAACACAACACCCCTTGAGAAGTACCTTTAAGTGTCACGTGTTACTCTCCTTCCTCTCTCTCTCTCTCGCTCGAAAGACACACCAATTGCCAACCGACCCGACGTCCCCTCCACGTCAGCCTTCTAAACCACCTACCACGTCAACGACACGTCAACGGCACGTCAACGGCACGTCAATGACACGTCACTGACACCGCCTGCCTCGCCATCTAGGTCATCTGCACGTCACCTACACATCAGCTATATCGTACACCCCTTCCTCTACACCCCTGTCATCTATGCCTCTCTTATACGATACGCCACGTCATCTATTAAGGCGCTTACATCACATACCACGTCATCTATACGTCACCCATACAACACCAACCACCTACAGTGTCTCTTATACGCGGACTACAACACCAATCACCTACAGTGTCTCTTATACGCGGACTACAACACCAACCACGCCACTTGTATAGCGTATACACCACCTATAATGGCACCTTCACAACACCGCCACCTCTCACGTCTTTTCTGCAACACAACACCAAGTACAACCTCACTTTTGCAACACCACCAACCACGCCACTAATACATCGCCAACACCACCAACCACGTCACCTATACGCCACCTACAACACCTACCGAACGTCACCTATACGCAACCTACACCACCAACCACGTCACCTATACGCCACCTACACCACCAACCACGTCACCTATACGCCACCTACACCACCAACCACGTCACCTATACGCCACCTACAACACCTACCGAACGTCACCTATACGCCATCTGGAGGGTCGTTTTGGGACGTATGCAAATTTCCTCTGTTCGGGGTCCTGGTTGCACGCCGTCCTCCTGGCCACTCCTCCTCCTTTTGCATCGAGTCGCGACCCCCCCCCCCCCCTCTCTCTCTCTCTCTCTCTCTCTCTCTCTCTCTCTCTCTCTCTCTCTCTCTCTGCTCTCTCTCGCTCTCTCTCTCTGCAGACTCGCTCTTCCCCTATTCTCTTCTTCTTCTTCTTCTTTTGACCCCCCCCCTACTCCCCGCTCCCACCTCCAACCCTCCCGATCTGTATTTTTCTTCTTTTTTCTTCTTCTTCTTCTTCTTCCCTCACTCTATTTTTCTCTGCCTCTAATTACATGTCTTTCACTCTCTCTCTTTCTCTCTCTCTCTCTCTCTCTCTCTCTCTCTCTCTCTCTCTCTCTCTCTCTCCCTCCCCCTCTCTTCCTCCCTTTCCCTCTTCTTCCCTCCCTCCTTCCTCTTCCTCTCTCTCTCTCTCCCTCTCTCTCTCTCTCCCTCTCTCCTCACTACTTTCCTTCTTTACCCACCGGTGTCAAAAAAAAAGTATAAAAATAAAGGCCAAGAGTGCATTGTGTAACGAACGAACGTGCAATGCATGCAATACAGACACAGGCATGACCGTCTTCGCAACATCAGATATTCAACAATGCACTCGCGTTTCCCGTTACCCACCACCAATCAAACAAGCAAACAAATAAACAAACAAAACACAAACGAGACCACATCCCTCCCTACAAATCAAGAATAAAAAAAATAAAATAAAAAAATAAAACGAAATTCAAGAAAAAAAAAAAAAAAAAAAAAAAAAAAAAAAAAAAAAAAAAAAAAAAAAAAAAAAAAAAAAACCCTTCCC